>BCLH01001186.1:37806-50436 GCA_001602315.1 Zoysia pacifica
GCCCCCGCCTCGACACCGCCCACCGCCGGCGATCTCCACTGCGGCCGATGCCGCTCCCGGCGCCTCGCCGCCCCGCACCTCCAACCGTCGGGCCAACCTTCCTCCATTTTTTGTCTGATGGCAGAAAAGATGAGATTTGGGGTACAAATCCACGCAATTAAGGGATTCTCCGGTGACAATGGCGTCGGCGGTTGCGTCGTGAGCTCGCCGGTGATGAGATTTGCTCTTAAAGAAATAAATTATTGAAGGAATCTAGAGAAATTACTGAGGGATCCAAGAAAATTTCTGAATAAACCCAAAACCCGAAGCAACATTGCTAAGAAAAAGAAATTACTGAATGCGTCAAAATTACTCAATCGATATAAAGAAATTACTGAATGTGCTTTTTTAGTTAGCACAATGTGGGCGGCGCGCGGGTGGGGAGGCATGCGCTCTCTCAACACGCGGGGCGCGGTCAGTTGGCGCGGTGCGCGTCGGACGAGGTGCGGGCGCGCTGGATGGACCCAGGGTGTAGAATTTATCAAATAGTATTTGTGTGTGTGTATACACACACACAAATTGCACTATTCTACACGGGGTCGGTGTGGCGCGCCCTGACCACGCCCGATCCCACGCGCCTGACCGCGCTCGACCTCGCGCTCCTCCCTCGCCAAGTTTCGACGGCGCCTCCGCTGCCTCCACCACCGCCCTCGACTGCTGCCAGCTCGTCGGCGTGACACCCCCGTCGCCTCCACCGCCCTGACTCCGACGGTGCTTCTGCCGCCTCTCCTCTGCTGTCGCGCTAAATTCTTGGGGGTGAGATGCTCACTGCGGCCGACGCCTCACCGCTCGCCCGCACCGCACGCCCCACCGCCGGGCCTACCTTCCATTTTTCTTTTCCAACAGCAGAGTGGAGAAACTCGGGGATACAAATGCACGAGATAAGAGATTTTTCAATGACAATGACGTCGGCGGCTGCGCCGCAAGCTCGCCGTTGATGAAATTTGCTCTGAAGAAATTACTGAAAGAATCTGGAGAAATTATTGAATGATAGTGAAAATTACTGAATGAATATAGAGAAATTACTGAAGTATTCGAGGAAATTACTGAAAAAAATCGAAGCAACGTTACTAAAGAAAAAAAATTACTGAACGCGACGAAATTACAAATTACTGAATGTGCCTTTTCTTAAGTAAGTCAATGTGGCCGACACGCTGACGTGCTCGGTCAATGCGCGGGTGCGGTCGGTTGGCGCGCGAGCGCTGGACCAACCCTAGGTGTAGAATATATATATGACTCAATGAAGAGTGCTCTAAAAGAAACCTCCTCGCATGACTGGTGGCGTAAAAGAACAAAACCTTAACGATATTTGAGCGTTAGCGAGTCTGTCCTTTCTTTCTATCTAGCTGGTACCAACAAGTCTATTCTAGCTGGGACTCTTTCTCAGGGACAGGATGGCAAAAATGAATCTTTCCTTTGATTTCTTGGTGGTACAGACGGCCGAGCTCCTGCGAGGGGAAGATTAGGTAGATGAGTACCGAGCGGAAGAAGAAACCGGATTGATTGAGAAAGCAGACCGTCCAGAAGCAATGTTAGGATACTGTCCACCTGAGCATACATACATGTGTGCCAGACACCTATAGCCTTAAAAGAGTGCGTGTCCATCTCTAATACTTCTAGCAAATCCCATAAATCATGAGTCAATTAGGGATGTAAAAGCTAAAAAATCAAGAAACTGGTATTTGATTGCTTCTTTTCATATTTGCAAAATATTTTTGTATCCACCGTCAGTTGAAACAAAGTATTAACTCAGATCACCTTGAAGCATTATAAGCACGAATGCCTATATATAACTTGATGAAGCTTGAATCAATTTTAAGATTCTTGGAACTATTATACCAGTGGGTCGCACACTATAATTTTCTATTGCTCATCCTCTTGCTATGCAAGATGTCTGGACAATAGCCATGATAAACTCGGCTACACTAACTCATGGAATAAATGAAGAAAAACATCGGAGACCGACACAATATGTTGGTAGTGGAGGCTTGGCTTGACTGCTCCTCTTATCCACCTCATCATCGTTACTTATCCTTGTTAGTTTTAATTGATGATTGGAGTCGCACTTCTCGATCAAATGTGTGATGGTGCCATGTTTTGGGACATCCAAAACCGACGAGTATAGAGTAGAGACATGGGGACGTGCCTGAACCATTACAAAGTAATGCATGCATTTTGAGTAACCAAATAATTATGAATAAAGCCTATAACCCTTAAGAAATATGTTAAGAGTAGTATTCTAAAGAAATGTGTGCCGCACATGCATAACTTTAAATGTGTTTCGTCCACATGTAATCTTTACTACTATAAAAGATGGAGGTTGTCGCCTTTACCACAAAACACTACGGGAATAAACCCGTTTCCCTAGAGACGTTCCCTAGGTAATGTTTGTCGGGGACGCACAGGTGCCCTACGGTTCCACAGTGAAAACCACAGGGAAAGGCGAGTTCCCTAGGAAATCTGTTCGTAGGGAAAGGATCTGACATGGCAGGGGCAGTTGACGTATAAAGCCACGTTCCCTACAAACTGGCTTCCTAGGGAAACTGACAATTCCTCAGCGAACTGTTTTTCCTAGGGAAACTGCCAGGTTCCCTAGGAATATTTTTTGTAGGGAAACTAACCTGCTTTCCCTAGGAAGATTATCCCTAGGATCCCTTCCTCTTGGGAACACTACAATTCTGCTTTTTTTCAAATATTTGAATTGCACGTGATTGGTGCTACAGTTCCAGACAATTAAATTGAACCATAAAATCAGGAGCTCCATGAACACATGCATAATAACACATGTCATTCATCAATTTAATTCAAATGTTACATTACACATTAGCAAAACATAGCCAAGTCTATCAACACCAGCACTTGTTCATGATTCAGAGAATTCAAGTACAGCCAGAATTGATTCGGAAACATTCAAGTATATACAGTCAAATATATGCAAAAGTATATGAAACATCAATCAGCAAGTATTGATTCATATTGTTCACACAAACAGGCAAACATATGAACAGTTCCTATTCCTCCTATCCTTCAGACATTGCATTTTCAGCTACTACTACATTTTCTGGGGCACCTGAGCACAGATGACTACTCAACTACAGACACTGCATTGAGACCAAAAATGCACTAACAAGCACTGGTCTCCTAAAATTCATTTTTATCAGAAACAATCCAAACAGAAAAGCGAGTTCTTAATAAACTTACATGTTCAACTGATTGATTCGGAGAAATTGAAACACCAAATGTTGGAGGAAGTGGAGGTGGCAGAATGGGGGGAGGCACTGCAGCAGCAGGCATTGCAGTGTGCGCTGCCACATTCTGCAACAAATGATAAATAGAGTATATAATTAGACAACAGGCTAGCTGACACTAAAAAAACATGGTACATTTGAACCATTCTGCCCCATAAACTTCTGGATATTGTCATATCTCACCTCCGTAAACTTCTGGATATTTTCATTGTACATTTGAACCATTCTGCCCCATTACAACATGTTTTGGGCATACCCTTTAGCAGAACGACTATCAAGCGCTTCCTTCCTCATACGCTCCTGTTCTTGACGATGACGCTTGACAGCCAAAGATGAAGCACAACCACTCTTAACATCAGCAATGGCCTCTTTATCAATTACAATCCCATTAAATATAGCCCATTCCCATGCTGTCGACCACAAGAGCATTCATATAGAGCTTTTACATCAACTGTATTGTCCAGGGAAGCAAAGACAATAAAAAATAATCAAATTACAGACTCACACACTTAAATACAGATTATTGACATTGTCCAAACAACTTACTAGGTATGCAGTAGTTTCTTCAGAGTTTAGTGTCTCCAATTCTTCAGGGTTAGGCCCTCTGTGAGTATACACCCACGGCTCAACCTCCGATACTTCTGTTCCTTTTTCCTTAGCCTTCACCAGTAGGATGTCAATTTA
This sequence comes from Zoysia pacifica, assembly GCA_001602315.1. Taxonomy (NCBI): domain Eukaryota; kingdom Viridiplantae; phylum Streptophyta; class Magnoliopsida; order Poales; family Poaceae; genus Zoysia; species Zoysia pacifica. The sequence goes on from BCLH01001186.1 coordinate 41,778, forward strand.
ACTGTAATAAATTTTTAACTGTAAAACATAATTAGTAAGAAAGTACTGACCAGTTTTTGGCATATTGTTGCAATAGAGTTTGATCCTCCTTTGTGAGGTTTAAATTTGTGGCTGTAGCGATTCGCTCGATTTGTCGCAGATCTTTTCTGAAAATCAGGATGGCTCCATTCTTCGGCCAAAACAGTTCAACACTCTTCCTTGCATCACATAGGACGTTGCTCTATATATTCTTCTTTTGTCAAGTAAAACTTGCCAGCAATCTTATCACATATTATTCTTCTCTTCACCCTGCGAAAATGATCTACTGTGGCATAGATTCGTGCATAGTAGATGATGCTTCCTATGAGCTGATCACAGCAACGACCAATATGCTCTCTTATTTCAGATTCTTTGGTTGGATCATATCTAAACCTAAGCTGCGAAATGAATTTAAAAGAATCATACAGTTTCCGTGAAGAAAAGTAGGACAGAACTACATTTCAGATTCATGCAGTTTCAGTTTCAGTAACTCTAAAAAAATAGATCTAGAAAAAAACAGAACGATCTCTTGTGAAAAACAGGACAGAACAAAATAATTTTACCATAAGCAAGACAATAATTTTTCAGATAGGACAGAACCATAATTCATGCTCTCTTGATGTAACAAAAGCAGGACAGTAGGAGAAAGTTACAGATATGGTCATATGAGGGAAGTTACCCAAAAAAGTTCCTGAACAACATCTGCTGCGGATATACTATTGCTGTCCTTTGCGGCTCCATAGTGTTTCCACGATGATGCCACCACTGTCTTGCCTCTGTACTCAACCAGCCCCAGATGACATTTTATCAATATAACTGTTAAGACACTTGATGATGTCCTTCCTACACCTGGAGGTGGATCTTGAATCCATTGCCTACAAAATCACATTAATATTTCAATTAACACAAACTGTAAGAGGACAGAGTAGGAGGAATCACATTATAAATTTAGAAACTGCCTAAACTTACGTTTTCCCTGTCTTTGTAAGTAACAGACGGTCTTGCTCATTGGGGATAGCAGGAGGAAGGTCTGAACTAACTCGTAAATAAACTGCATCTGGATAATTGGCCTTTCCAGGAGCATCACCAACATCTTCATTCTGACCTAAAACTGTATTCTCTGTACCAGCACTGCTATTGGAAGACCGACTTTGTGCTCCTCGGTGTGAAATTGTTATCCCTGAATAAATGAACATTATGTGCATCAGTTATTAAGTACAAAAACAAACTTATATATAAAAAACAGTAAACAGAACCAAAGCTGCAGAACTACAATGAAATAAATCACGTGTCTGACTACCTAATTAGTACTTCATTGACAAAAATATATGCACTCAAAAGTCATCAGGATCATCCAGGTGCTCCTCTTCAGTTCCTGTATCAGATCCTCTAGCTCCTTCATCAGTAGCTGCTGATTCATTCTCTTCGCTTTCACCATTCCGATGTTTAATCAGCATAGACACCTCACTGGGATCAGCAACTTCTAAGCCGTTACTGCTTGTGAGATCATCTAATCCTAAACCAATGTCGACATAGAAATCACCTTCCAAACCATCTTCTTGGAAGGTATCTATATATGATGGGCCTACAGCTTGATAGTCATCCATTGATGGAATCAACAAGTTTCCAAGTAGGCTGACCTTGTGTGCAACCCACCATTCATTGAGGACAGGATCAGATTTGCATGCATATGGAAGATAATAAACCTGTTTCACTTGGCTAGCAAGGACAAATGGCTCATTTGCTGGATTGTGTGAGGTATGTGCAGCTTCAACTAGGCCAAACCTTCCCAAGTGTCGCACTCCATTAGTTGGGTGGAACCAATGGCAGTCAAACAAAACCAGGCTAAATTCATTAGTACCATCAAACTTTAACTCAATTATATCTTTGATAATGCCATAATACTCAAGCTCCTTGCTGCTGTTATCATCAAAACCAATAGCAGGCACCCCTGTATTGTTACTCTAGATTTTTCATATTTTTCAGACCGAAACCTGTATCCATTGACTTCATAAATATCATAGGATTTGACCTTAATGCTACTTCCACAAGATAAAGAACAAAGGTCACTAGGTATGCTTCCGTCCTTCTCACACTGCAGTGGGGAAACTACAGGTAAAGCATAGACTACAGAATTATATTAACATCATGTGAGCTAAGGAGCTTGTACCAAATTTCTAAACCAGTCCAGCAAGTCCGGTTTGCCATTCCCAGCTCCATTCATCCTTAAATTGTCTAGTTGTTTCTGATTTGGTGGTCTCAAACGCCTCCATTGTTCTTTTTCAAATTTTCTACATTTTTTCATACACAATTATGAGTGACAAACAAATGCTTGAATTTGGAGTACAGAAAACTGAATTGATCTAAATATAGGCTTCTACTTACTGGACATATTCATCCATTTCAGATAAGTTTGTGAATATATAAATCATTGATGTCTTGTACTCTTCTATAGTTAAAGTTCTAGACACTCCTCTACCCGTCTTCCAGCCCCGAACTTGGAACAAGCTCAAGGTACAATCAGATGAGGGACCAGATTGTGCATAGCGATGTGGGCGATTGGCAGAACTAGAAATTAGCTCAGGCAAAAATAATGATGTTATATTTGTGATCTCTGTAACAAGGCATCCTTCAGCTATTGAGGCTTCAACACGTGCCTTGTTACTAACTTTTTGCCTTACTTTTTTTAACAACCTACAGGAACAAAGTTATTGATTCATTTCTGTAGATGAAACAGAAAAAAAAAAGAGATGAAAATCAAATTGTTTATCTCTCAATTCCGTGCATCCAAGTATATTGTACAGGACCTCCTACAAGAACTTGGTATGGAAGGTGCACCATTAGATGTTCCATTGTATTGAAGAAACCCGGTGGGAAGATTTTCTCTAGTTTGCAAAGTAAAATAGGTATATTGTTCTCTAACTGCAGCAATTGTGTAGGATCAACCTCCTTAGCACAAAGAACTCTGAAAAAATAACTTAGCTCAGCTAATACCTCCCATATCTCATCTTTCACAAACCCTCGAATCATTGAAGCCAACAATTGCTCAATAAATAGATGGTAGTCATGACTCTTCATCCCATGTACCCTTAATGTGTCCAAGTTAATTCCTCGCCTTAGATTAGCTGCATAACCATCTGGAAATTTAATCTCCATAAACCACTTCATAACTTCCCTTTTCTGCGCTCTGGTCAAGCAAAATGGTGCCCTAGGTTTGCCCCATTTATCATTTGGCTTTTCAATATAGTCAAACTGGCTTCTATTACAAAGCAATGCTTGGTCAAGACGAGCCTTAACATTATCCAATGTCTTGTCAGGAATGTCAAGGCAAGTATTAAATATAGCTTCAGCTACATTTTTCTCATTGTGCATGATGTCAATATTATGATGATGCAACAGTTTAGAGAAATAGGGCAACTCCCACAGACATGGTACATGAGTCCAATTATGGGGACTACCATAACCAGCAAAATCTGCAGCTTTGACTTCATTCATGTATGCTAGAACCTCTTCACCTGTTAAACGACGTGGAGGCATGTCACGCACCACTATCCCCTTCCTAAAAGCATTTCTTTGATGCCTGAATATATGGTCTTGAGGTAGAAATCTTCTATGGCAATCAAAATAGCTAAACTTGTGCCCATTAGGAAGCCAGGAGTATCCACATCTGCCATACACTCTACATATGACAGCCCACCATGTGTGGACCAGCCAGTGAACATTCCTATTGCAGGATAGTCATGAATAGAATGGCATGAAACCCTCATATTAAAATTTGTCCGTGTAAAACTATCATAAGTAAGTACACCAGTCCAAGCTTCATTAAATTCATCAAGTAGCGGTCGCATAAAGATATTCAGGTTTGTACATGGATTTTTTGGACCATGTACCACTACACTAAGAAAAATATTTTCCTCCTTCATGCAAAGAGCTGGTGGCAAGTTTAATGGTATGACAAACACTGGCCAACAAGAATATGATGCCCCAAAAACAAATGGATTAAAGCCATCAGTCGCAAGAGCAACTCTAACATTTCTCGCATCTGCTGCAAAGTCTGCATAGACAGTACTAAAATGTCTCCATGCTTCAGCATCAGATGGGTGCACCATAGCATTTGTGTTAGAATGTGAGCATTCCTTGTGCCAACGCATGTGTCTTGCATTAGTGGGTTCCGTAAACAACCGCTGCAATCGTGGTATGATTGGGAGGTAACGCAACACTTTGCGTGGTATTGGCTTACGTTTGCGCCCTTGGTCACTAGGTTCAACAACAACATAACGACTTTCCCCATAAGTATCACATTTTTCCTTAAGCTCATCTTGTTTGTAATATATCATACAATTGTTGACACATGCATCTATCTTAACATATGGCATTTTCAGACCTTTGAGGAGACACATTCATACATTAAAGGAGACACTTGCATTCATACAAGTTGTTTGGCAATTTATGATTCTCAGGGAGCACTTCTCCGAAAAGCTTAAGTAACTTATTCATGCACTCTCCAGACAGATTGTGTTGTGATTTAATTGCCATCAAGCGTGCTACTGCAGGAAGTCGAGAAACACGAGTCAAACTATGGAGTGGCTCTTTGGAGGCAGACAACATAGCATAAAATGCTTTAGCATCTGCTGTTGGTTCTTCCTCTAATATCATCCATTTGCATTGCATCACCCAACTCGCCCAACATTTCATCTAACCCATCTACATTGTCAAATGCAATTCCAGAGGTGGATGAATTAACAAGATGCTCACCATGTTCAGTCCATCTATGGTACCTCGGCATAAAACCTCTCTTACACAAATGCATACTCATTACAGCTCTCCTCCGACTAACTCTATTACGGCATTCTGAACAAGGACAAACTACCCAGGACTTTTCTGCATTAGGGATACCATTGAAAGCATGGTCTAGAAAGAAATTTGTGTTGCGCACCCAGTCTTCAGAATGGCAGCCATTATCATTCCAACCATCATATATCCAACTATGGTCTTCTGACATGACTAATGATGCAATAATTAACCTGAGAAAATTTTAAGGCAAACATTCTAATTACAGATAAACATCCTATTCAACTAACTACAAAGATTTAGAGGCAATCGGTCATATCAAACAAGCACACAACACATGCAGTGCTCCACTTCATATCAAACAAGCACATAATAAAGTGACTTCTTCTCACCTACAAGTAATTAGATGTTTTGTTCAGTTCCAGCTCCTTTGATGCGGATCAGCAGCAGCTCATCTGATGTGGATAACTCCGTTTTCTTCTTCGATGGGTGCAGCTCCGTTCTCCAGCACGCCGCTACCTCCTTGACCACAGTATCCCCTACACACAGCGGGCACACAAACAAGACAAATTACAATGCAAGAAGAAAAAAGTGAATGTTGGTATTGGAGCAGAAGGCCGCTTGATCTTGGGGGCACGGCAGCAAGGAGTGGGTGGGGGACAGGGGCGGTGAGGTGAGGTGGAGGCAGAAGGCCGCTAGATTTTAGGGGCAGGGTCGGTGGGGAGGGGTTGGGCAGTGGGGAGGGACGGACCAGACCTCGTCACCGGCGAGGTGGGGCAGCAGAACACTAGCGGGATCCAGGGGCGGACTTGGCAGTGAGGGGGTGGGCTACAGATACCTTGAAAGTCTCCGGCGAGGTGGTGGCGCCTTGGTCGCTCGATGTTGGAGGCGGCGGCGCGGTGGGGGATAGCAGCGGCGCTGTGGGGGATAGGGGCGGCGGCGCGTGGAGCCTGCGCGCGGCGCGTGGAGCGACTGGGTTTGGGCGCGAGCGTGGGAGAAAAGGCGCTGGGTGAGGGCGCGCGTGAATTCTTTTTCCCTATGAAACTTTGAATTTCTCAGGGAAAGTTGCATATGTGACGATTTGTAGGAACCATTACAGAAAAGTTCTCTATGAAACTTCGAACTTCCTAAGAAAAGTTGCATATGTGACGATTTGTGGAGACCACTGCAGAAATGTTCCCTACCAATCAAGATATTTCCTAGGAGACGTGATTCTTTCCCTGCGGTTTCCCGTGTCACTCTAGCGAAACTTTCTTTCCCTAGGTTTTACAAATGTCACTAGGGAAATGGAAAAACTGTAGGGGAACTCGTTGATTCTTAGGAGTGAAATGACAAAAGATTTGGTGTCCGTGCCAGATGACAAACGAGTTGGCATCCACGGAATATTAGGAAAAGCTTCTCTGCCGGCTCTTCTTCCCGATCTTGCGGCCTCACACGCAAAATCTGGATCTTGCCCCATTCCCGCGCCCACCGCTGAAAGTTTCGGCATCTCCCCTTCCATCCTCCACTGTCCACCGAAATATCAGAGACTGTTCGTCTTCACCAACCTCACGCTGGAGAAATCTGGCAGACGCATTCCTAAATCGCCGTTGCCAGCCAACAAAATCGCACCCACGGGTGGGACGCCATCGGGGCGCTCCACTGCTTCTGGCCGCTGCTCCTGCTCAACGCGTAGCTAGTCATGCTGCTGCAATCTTCAGGTTTGCAGCACTTACCTTCCTTGCTCTTTTGTTCATAATTTTTTTTTTTTTTTTTTGCCTGAGTTTTCATCTGCAGTGGCAGCTGTATCCACACTGTAGCCTATTCGGCTTCCTCACTATGCAGTTTTCCGTTGGCATTTGAACTGTGCGAACCCCACCAGATCTGATCGGTGGTTCCCTCCATGGCACCGGCCATGGCCGTTGGGCTGCTTCTCATCATCGTAGCGGCCACCATGTCTGCCGTCCGGCGTATGAACTTTGTCGTTCCTGGTACGCTTCCTGTGAGATTGGTACAACGGCCGTCGTTGGTTCGTCATGAAATGGTCGAGCACGTTGGTCTCTCTGGTTTCGTCCTGCTCCATCGTCACCGCAGTTCTTGTTCTCCTCCCTTCTTATTTTATCAGATGACTTGAGCTTTCTTCAAAAGATTGGGTTGCAGAGTGGCGGGAGCAAGATGGTTGATGGCTCATGTCCTCAATTCTTCCACCCAAAGCTGCTCGGCTCATGTCTACCGAGCTTTTCATCGGTGGTTAGTATCTGCTACTACCTTCCTCCTCTGTATGTGCGTATATACACGTTTAGGCTGGCACATTTGGTTTATGGTTTTTTTTATTTTGTGTTATGTTCTTTGGTTAGGTCTTTCCTGGACGCTGACCAGTCTCTTCGCCAAGCATTCAATGGCTTTGGGAAAGTTACTGAAGGTAATTAGTATACTCTAAAAATATGTTTATTTGGGAAAGTTACTGAAGCGTCAATAAGCGCACCAATTAAAATGTTATTCGTTTATGCGGTATGCTGAAAATAAATTATTGGAGTTGTCATTAGTAGCTCTAAAATATTGGGGTCATCATTAGTATGCTCTAAAAATATTTTTATTTGGGAAAGTTACTAAAATGTTACTGTTTTGTTATGCTGGAAATTAAATGGAAAGAAACATGATTACCATTTCTTTGTTGCTATTTTGTAGGTTCCACGGCACAAAATTGTTGCACGCACACCGCCACTTCAACAGATACAAGGAAAGAAGTTTCACCTTCCCCCGGTGTTGAGCAGGTTCGTCCAATTTCTGTTGACGAGTGTGTCGCTCCCAATGTGTAAAATTATTAGTCATGCTTTGAAAACCACTAACAAATCATTAATGATAAAGTAAGTAATAATAAAATTTTACATATTTAAATATTTTTTTAATAAGACAAATAGTCAAAGTTGATGTAAAAAGTCAATGGTGTTAATATTTTAAAATCGGAGGGTGTATAAAATATGTAACTTACTTTTTTAGAAATCAAGCTTTCACAATATATAACTATTTATATTAAAAATTGTTTAATTTTCTAGCCATTATTTACTAAAGCTAAAAGAATTGGACTTTGACCAAATCTAAAAATGCTTATATTTTGAAATCTGAGGTAGTATCTCTTCATTTCAATATAAACTTACAAACAATAGTGTCTCAGTCATAGATTTTTAGTCTAACTGTGATTTAACCATTGATTTTCAGATTTTGTAATTCAACCATTATTTTTTGAAAAACAATATAAGCTTATGTTTGGGTTTGATTAATTCTAATGTTGTCAACTATGTGAAGAGGAAATCGTATTCCCTGTGGCACCTGTCAATGTGTTAATGAACCGTCTTATAGACAAGGAATGATCACTCGGTCCTTGTGAATGCTGCACATGTTCACGTTGGGCCTGATTGGATGGCCACATAGCTGCCGGCCTGGCTGACCGCATGCAGGACAGCCCTGCTGTTCGGTTGCCTGCTGCGGCAGGCCTGTCCCATGTATATCTGGGCATGCAAGTCGGGCTTTGTCGGCCCGTTGTTTTTAGCCCGACCTAGGCACGGCATGGCCCGACGAGCCACGGGTCCGTGCTAGCACGGTCCGATTAGGTGGGTTGTGCCTGAACTGACCCTCAGGCACAGGCACGGCTCGAAAGAGGCGTGGCCTGCTAATGGCTCGGTAGCCAATGCAGGCCGGCGAAGACGGGCCAACCCCCACACTCGGCGGCCATATAAAATGGTCGAAACCCTAGCTCACCCCAGCCCCGCACCCCCCAACTGCCCGAGCGTGGCGCGCCGCGTTGCCCCCCACTGCCCCACGAGCGCCGTTGCCCTTGGCCGCCGCGTCGACTGGCCCCCACATCGGCCAC
>BCLH01001186.1:50506-96771 GCA_001602315.1 Zoysia pacifica
CCGGCCTCCGACAGGTTGATCGGGTCGCTGCGGGCTGCCGTGGCCGACCGAGCCAGCCCGGCACGGTTTCCGACTTGACGGGTCGTGCCTCGAGCCGACAGCAGGACCGTAGCACAGTGCGGCACGGCGCGATCGGCCCGTTGTGCTTGGCTGGACCGTGCCGGGCCGGGCAGCCCAAATGCCCAGGTAGTCCCATGTCATGCAGAATTTGAGTATGAGCCACGCTCGAGAGAGAGATGGATCTCATTTGCCTAGCTAGCCTCATGCAGCTAATTAAAGGTACTATTATATAATTAGTATTATTTAAAAATAGGTAAAAAATAATTAGCATATTAAATATATATTATATGTTTAGACATAGTAAATAATATTTAAATATATATCTTATTTTTTATATTTATATTATATTTTTATACAGCTAACCAAACATCATCTCTTCACAACTAGACTGATCATGTGCAATCAACCAAACGCACATCTGTCGTACACTATAGCCTGCTCACTTATACGAGCAAAGTTGGATACAGCTGAGCAACTAAACGGACCCATTATCACGACTCAATGAAAAATAGTGCAGCAACGCACCGATTGTCACCAAATAAACACTCATCGTTGTGTATATCACATTATAACATTTTGATGACTAAAATCTTGTCACAATATATATATATAATAAACAACAATTATATATGTTAGTCACTAAAATTATATAACAACTAAGGAACCTTTAATGACTAAATGCATTTAGTAGCCCATAAGCATACATCTTGTTATTGATATATGCTTGCTGTTATTACAAACAAGAGTATTATTGTCTAGGTTAAACCACACCGCATTGTATACATGGATCCATTGTGTACCTTGTTATTGAGCACTGAATAATGTACTTAATGTTTTTCACACGATGAACTAGAATCCCTGTCACCAGTGTTCGTTTCTACTTGGCAACAGCTGCAGCGACAAGGAAGTCGCCGGCAGCGTTGTCAGGCATCACAACGGCAAGGCCTTCATCGCCGCTGGTCACTATGCTGTAAGACACGTGCACGGGCTTGCTGTCCCTGAGCACCAGCTCCTCCAACCCAAGCTCCTTCCACGGCACAGCTTCAAGCTTATACTGCCCGCCGCCGCCGCTCCCCGGCTGGTCGTCCTCTGTGCACGCCGCCTCGATGCGTATCCCTCCCTTGCCATCTCCGACGATGATCGAGGACCGCGACGGCGCCTTATCCACCGTGCGGAGCCTCTCACTCGCCCGAACAACGCAGACGCCGGCGAGCGCGCGGTGGTCCGGCGCACGCGCACCCTTGGCTCTGAAGAGAACCGTCTCGGTGTTGCGGTGGTCGTCGGTGTCGGCGAATGAGTCGTCGAGGGGGACGGTCTTGATGAGCGTGCGCACGGCCCTGGCATCGGGCCGCTGGAAGTAGCACGCGTACTGCATCAGTGGGTTGGTGGCGAGCTTGTTTTGAGCTTTCGTCTCAGAGTGCGAGCGAGCCCACGACAGAAGGAACCGCACCAGCTCCAGTGGGTCGCTCAGCAGCAGGCTGCAGCTCACGCCGATGGCGAATCCGCCGTCGCCCTGGAACCGTGTCATCTGCAGCAGGGTTTTCAGATACTAACCATCAGCATTCAAGGGGTGTCGGCACTACCTCAATTTTTAGATAACTAACAATTTATATTAACACCGTTAACTTTTAATATTAATTATGACTATTTATCTTATTAAAAATATTTAAATATTCAAACTATTAGATATGTTTCAATAAGTGTTATCCTAAACGGTTTTAAATGGCTGTTTAAACGGGTTTAGATGGTAAACGGTAGCCCACCGCACAATTTAGCACATAAACCTTCTCTTAACGATTGACCCATTTAGACGATCAAAATTAAGAAAAAACAATCTAGGCGGCCTACACGAGACAGTTTGTAAATCAGTTTAAATGCCGTTTTGACTGTTTAATGACCCGTTTAGGAAATAGAAGGGGGTAGAAAAAATAGGCTGTGGCCTGTGATGTGTGCTGTGGCATGTGATTTCATTTCTGATGTGAGTGATGGCCTGTAATTTTACTTCAAACAGTGACTGTGAGGCAGTAAAGCTGTCAGGACATAAAAGAATTCATGTTAAGTCATTTACTTAGTGAAAAATATGGTTAAATCTTCTAGGAAAACCTGCTACAGTGCAAACTATTTAGGCCGTTTAGAACATCCTAAAGGGTAAACGGGACCTCATCGCCTGTCTACCATTTACCGTTTATGTTTTCATGTGTTTCAAATACCAATGATAAAATAGATTATAACAAAATATTTTTTACTTATCATTCTTTTTTAATAATCAAATGATTAAAATTTATTTTAGAAGTCGATGACATTAATTAATATTTTAAAACCGAAGGAAGTAATAAGGTATGGGCTGTTGGCAGCACAGATGCATGGCCTGAGTGACTTTGTGATTCAATAATGTTACACCCAACTCTTTAATGGGGAGATAAATTTTATTTATCAAAGCTTGCTGATATTGAAATGCTCCTAGTTCAATATTTAACAAACCAACATTAATTTTCCTTTTTTTTCTTGCGAGTAGAATAGACATCCGGTTTTCCACGTGAGCCAAAAATACATAACCTTATTTCATGAATGAAACAGAGGTCATTTGGGTAATGGAAAATGGGTCCAGGGTTGGCATTGGAAATAAAAAAGGAAAAATATCCATTCATCTATCTCATTAAATCTGTTTACCAAACGTCAACTTGAAGAGGTCAAAAGTTCAGTGATACCTCTATTAGCTTGAAATTGGCATTTTTTTAAATAATGCTTGAAATTGACAGGAACTAATGAATATTAATGGCATGAGCTATTTGAAATCGACATCTTGATTATATTTTCTTCTTTATGATCTGTATAGATCTTGCTAGCTACTACCAATCTGATATTATCAATTATGTTCTTTCTGAAATAGTCTTGATGACGACGTGGCAAGATTCCTAATCACGCGGAACAACAACTACTCTCTAATTAACCCACAAAGACGAGTCGTTGGAGCAGTTTCTTTGCGTGACTAGTTGACTAGTACAAAACATATAGTCCACGGGAAAAAAAATACTAGTATTAGTCGATTTGCCAGCTCGCAGAAAAAAAAATTGCATATCGACCAGTGCAAGTATTTCACGTGATCGGCGTTTAAAAAAAAAGCGGGAGCTGAGTTGCGCCATGGATCGGATGCATGGCCATCCGTGGCTTGATCCGTGTGCACCAGGCACGTACCTGAACATACAAGAGGGCGCACAAGTCGGGGTCCTCGGCGTTCACGTCGATCCACGGCGCCAGCGCGGCCTCCCACCGCGCCCGCCGGCCCTTGTCCGCGGTGGCCACGAGGAACTCCTCCAGGGTCGCCTCGGTCGTCGCGTTCATGAACCTGATGCCGGCGTCGTTCAGCTTGACATCCCACGACCCGTCCGCGCGGCGCCGGAGCCGGCCGGCCATCTCCGGACAGTCGGCCAGCGCTTCGCTCAGCGACTCCTTGGCCCACATCGCCTCCTCCCACAGCGGTGGCGCTGCCGCACCGCCGTCCGCGTCCGCGCGGTAGTAGAGCACTACGCGGACGCGCTGCTGCAGCGTGGCCGCTGGGAGCGGAGGTGCGGCCACGGCGATGTGGCGGGTCCGCCCGGGCTCCACAGCGCGCCCCGGCACGGCCGTCTGCGGGCACTCTACGTGGACGACGCGCGGTGCTGCAGGCGTGGACGCCATGTGTTCAGTACGCGCGTCGCGCTTTGAGGGAGAGGCGGAAAGCAGTAGTAGTAGGTGGCTCGAGTAAGAAGCCTCAGCTAAGATATCCTGTGACGCGTATATATAGATCCTTGAACAGGGATGCGTGGCCGAAATCTCGACAAACTAGTACCTTTTTCCATTTAGGCTCTTTTGAAACATAGCAATTTTATAAAAAATTAAAAAAATTTATAAAAATTAATTCAATTTCACAGAAAAATATAAAAAATTAAAAAACTCCTCACATTTCAAAGAAGACTTAAATCTTGACGTGCCGTTGGAAGTTGCATTAATATATGATGGTATATGGGTTGGTGGCCTAGACGCCTAGATGGAATGGGAACCGCAGCCAAATTAATAAGCAAATAGTTTTCTTTCATCCCAAAATAAGCTTACGTTTGGATTTGATTAATTCTCATTTTCTCAAATGATGTGAACAAGAAACCGTTTTCCCTGTGGCTCCAGTCAATGTGTTAGTGAACCGTCCTATAGACAAGGATTGATCACTCGGTGCTTCAGAACACAGCGCATGTTCAGTACGTGCTCATCATTGTGTATACTATATCCCATCATCACAACTCAATGCAAAATAGTGCAGCAGCGCACCGATTGCCACCAAATAACTAAGTCTGTTTAGAATGCAATTTTTTTATTCTAATATTTTTACCTTCAAACATAAACGGATTCCTGTAAAATACCTGCATTCCCCAGCCCCCGTACGTGGATACGCTCATTAATCGATCCTGGGCATGAACTCTCGACAGCGTCTGTCATTGGCTGTTGGTCACTGCCCTTTCGGTCCAGATTGCACATACCAAGAAAACTATAAAAGCTCTCGCCTGATTTTATAATAGCACTGTAATAATCGAGTTGTACCGGGGCACCGGTCTAGAGCTCAGGCCAGAAAGGATGTCAGGTAATTAGCGATTACAGTTAGGAAAGACACTACAAGAATGTTACTCGACCAAGACTTCGGAGAAATTCCGACGATTAGACCACCAATCACAACTAACCATTGGCATTTAACAAGAAGACAGACGGCGTACATCAGTTCACCAGCTTCAGCTTATATATGCCTGGCGTGTTCTTATTGTTGCCCAGTTACACAGATCATGGCAACATTAAATAGCGTACTATATGCTATAGAAATATTGGAGAGTAGGTGGTATGATTGGAACTCCATAACTGTTTAAGAAATATAATAGTAATGGGTAATATATGGTATCTTTTTACTCCTAAAGCTTGCAGATATACTTGTTAATATCACCTAATCCTCAACGGCTGGTACCTGAACAATGTAACGCGGAACAAGTATCCGAAGAACCACCACAACTGAGGATCGGAAGATTCAAAGTTCACTGTATAGCACATTGATACCCATAGCAAGTAAATAAAGATACAAGCACTGTTTTATGCATACCTGCATAAAATTGAAAGGAGTGGTGGAATGCTCGCATGCATGTGTAGCTTGACCGAAATATACGGTTGGGCTGGCCGAGTGGATTGTGGCTGGTGTGCGGGATATTATATCACTCCCTGGGAGTGAATTAATGTGTGTCTGTAGGAGTAAATGTTCAGTGTCATATTGATAAAATCCAAAATTGAACAAAGTACTCCCTCGAAATTTTTTGTGGCACTGGGAGAGCTAAACTCAGATCTGCCGAGGTCAAGAAAAAAAATAAGAGGTAGTATATGTTCTTTGTTTTCTGTTCTGAAAGGATACAAAAGATGAATTTATTCCACACTTATTAACAGTTTACTAGACTCGTATGTCATGTACCATACAAAAATGGGTCACTGTTGACACTCAAAATTTGCATTTTAAAAAGATCAAAAATTTTGGTTTTCTAAACCAAACGCTCCGGTTTGGTAGGTCGAATACGGCAGAAAATATCTAAATTTTGTCTAATAGTGATTATTTCGTAAGAATTATTTTTCAACGTGTTTTTCAGGATGAGGAAGATATTTTTGAAGAGTGACTAAATTCTACTAAAGAAAGAAAAATGCTTAGAAAAAACATGAAGATGAAGGCAAATTTATGATTTGAAGGTTACAGGATGTAACCCTCGCCGAGACGATTAAAACGGATATGTATCCGGAGTGTCCGGCCCAGGATGAGAGTATCTGGTCCCCGAAATAGGTTTTTAGTAGTTTTTCGCCAAATTATATCTAATTTGTTTTCTAATTAATAGGATCCGTAGTTCCACAGGATGAGACCATTCTAACTCTATATAAGGAACCTCAAGTCCGATTGAGAGAGTACCCCTCCAATCATCAATCAAATATGTGTTTACTTTTATCTCTTTTTATCCTATTTCTTTTCTAAACCCTAATTTTTGTTCTTTCTTCGTCTCGGTGACGAATAAAAGCAACCCGGTTGGCCTGACCGAGGCCGGATCAACCTTAGAAAGATCTTGCTCCGACGGGGTCTCTCCCGAGCTTATTATTTAGGTGTCGTTGTGATCGCGACCAGATGTTCCTGTCGTTTCGCACACGGACGTGCACGTGGTGTATTGGCTCGGATCTTTTCGGCGTCAACAATCATGTAACGACCGGGATTACACTTACCTTTCGATAAGTCTCGATCTTACGTGACATTGCCAATCCCAGGAGTTTGGCAATCACGATATCACAAGCGATCAATCAAGAAACCATAACAGAAATATTAAACAAGAAACAAATTAGGAAATAGTAGATCAGAGTGAAATTATTAGAATAAAATCCTCCAAAGGGGTCCATCGGCACGCAGGCCGGAAATATCTCAGAGCAGATATATCTCTATCGTGAATCCAACAAAAGTAACGGCAGAAGCATCAACATGGCAGCAGTAGCGAACCTCCTCCACACAGGCTAGCTCGAGCGCAGGAGCGGACGTCACGGGCCGTCAGAAACGTAGTCGAAGTCAAAACTGAGACTATCCTCTGAAAACAACAAATTAGAAAGCTGTGAGTACGAATACTTAGCAAACCGTGTACTACCTAACAACAATGTATGCATGCAAAATAGTTTCAAGGGTAAAGGCATGGCCCAAGTGCTAAATGCAAGTTTAAAACGTTTTATTTTATTTAAAGTATGCAAGAAAGCTTTATTTTCAAACTTGTCAAATTTTATTTTCTTGCCCCGCAGAGATCTCCGTTATCTCGGGCGAGGGTTCATTTTAATGCCGATGTAATATCCACACTCGGCCACAGCTCAAAGGCCGAAGTCAAAAACATTTGGAAAAGGAGAGGAGGAAGAAAAACAAAACTACTCAACGAGGAGCACAACTCAGGGTGGTGTCCTTCCAAAAAGACGTGGCAATGCGCATCGACTGAAACTCTGCAGAGGTTATGCACCTGGACCCACGAGATGCGTCATCAGAAACTACCGTCGTAGTCCCGACGAACACACAAGACCCGTCCACAAGCTTTAACTGGCGTCATCCGTCCTACAAGATAGGGATCCCAAAAGCCTACGCAATCGGGTTCTGGAGCTGTGAAGAGCCTACCACTAATCAGGTGGGGTATCTCGATCTCATGTGGGGAGTCAAAGCTCAACACCACACTAACACTACACCGCCAACCCACGGGTAAACAACCAGTCTCGGCAAGCTTCAAGATCAAGCCAACTGCCCATACAAAGTAACGTGGTGTGCATGGTTGTCAACTGAGTGTACAAGGTTCGAATGACTCGGTCCTTAATTGTTGGGGCAGGCCATCTCTCCAACCACAACTCCAACAACCAACAAACTCGCCGCCAAGGCCGAAGCCTCCAGTGTACCCGCCACAGGTACTCTCATAGAGACTTCCCGAAAGTCCCTCAGCTCCTCAAACTGCCTCCTGCCACCGCTAAAATAGTTATGTATAGTTATTTGCAATACTCACACATTTGAAGCATAGTTCAAAAGCATTTAACACAAATTTCATTTTATAGTGATAGGTGTGAGATAAAAATAAATGCGACTAAGCATAGCTAAGCATAAAAGTAAAATCAATGTACTAAAGTAATCCTAGGGTTAATATTTGTGGAACAGTAAACAGGTCCGGCTTAGGAATGTTGCTAGCACATTTTAAAATAGTTGGCATGTAAAATTAAGGTTGCAAACAAAACATGCAGTTTAAAATGCTGGGTACAAAGTGATCAAAGAACGCGGCTTGCCTGACAAATCAGAATCGAAGTCGAGATCTGGATCGTCGAACTGAGCTGGCTTGCAGAACTCCTCCTCAGGTACAGCAGCTAATCACAACACGAACAACAGGGATTAGACACTAATTACGCGACGAAAAATAGAATCAAAATTAAATCTAAATCGAAATTACTAGACTAAACGCGCGTAAAACATTTCCCGGAACAACACTACACGATAATCGCGACGAGACAAATTAACGGACTAATTTCGAGATTAATCGGAGATCAAACGGGGTGCCACGGAAATTGTAGACAATCGAGATTACAAGGATTTAAATTAATTGCAAAATAATTAATCGCAGAAATAAATTTGCAATTAATCTAACAATTAATCGAAAAGGAAAAGGAATTTAAGAGAGAGGAATTCTCACCACGAAATTAGAAATCGGAGACCGGAGATCATACTGGAGATCGGAGAAACCAAACCCGGCTCTAGCACTTCGGCGTGGTGATGAGCTGACGCGGTAACAGGAGATGGCATGCAGTGACCGCGACGCAGGAGCAATCCAGCTTGACACGCGGAGACAGGACTGACGCAGGTACTAGAGACGGCAGGAGACGGCGCACGCGGCGACCGGCTTCGAGACAGACGCGAACGACTCAGCGCTGAGACGCCGTGCGCTGCTGATGACGCGGTGACGAGGCTAACGCGGCTTGCGGACGACAGCGACGCGGAGACGGTAGTACGGCACAGAGACCGACGCAGAGCAGAGCGCGGTGCAGGCTGACGTCTCGCGCGGCTGGGAATCGAGGTTGACGGCGTCGACGCTCGCGCGGTGTAGGCGACAGCGACAGGCGGCGATGCGGTCGGCCGGAGAGCGGCTCGATGCAGACAGTGGAAATCGAGGGCGGCGCGGGGATCAAGGCTGCGAGGGATGAGCGGAGAGAACGGTGGCGCGAGGGAGGGCGACGGTTGGGGATTTTCTGGGGAAAAATGAGATGGAAATGGGGATTAGGGTTAGAGGGATATTTATAGGAGGGTGAAAATAGAGGTTGAGAATTAATTCTGAAAAATGATTGAAAAAGTGAAACAATTAGGAAGGCTGCAGAAATTTAATTTGGAGAATTATTTAGAGACCCGAAAATTAATTTAGTCAAACGTAAAAATTACGCGGATTAAATTATTTCGGCACCGGATTAATTTAGACGAACGGATTTCGGAATTGGACGAAACAAAATTCCGAACGAATGATTTTTGATCGGAACGAAATATTGGAACAGACAAATTAATTGGAACGAAAAATTTAGAGAAATGCCACTTTATTAATTCGAGAATTCTAAGATGTTACAAGTCACCTACCAATACTGCATTCTATATATGTTATATGAACACAAATAAACAAAAGGGGTCGTGGCAACAGCTCTGCTGTATGAGATCACTTCGATGAGCTCTTCAACACAGTGGATGGCGTCAAGAAAAGGTATAGCGCTCGGTGCCTCATTTGTAGGAAAGAGTTGAGTGCCCCATCTAGTGGTGGTATAGGACACTTGGCTAGGCATCAGAAGGCTTGTGTTTCTAGAGCTGCTTGTACTCGTAACACCCAAAGCATGCTAAACTTGTCTAATGATGGCTCTATTCGTAATTGGGTTTACGATCCGAAAGTAGCTCGGGTTGAATTAGTTAAGTTGATTGCTAAGAATGATCTTAATTTGGGTATTGTTGAATCTGGTAGTGCATTTGAAGAATATATTCAGCGTGCTCATTAACCCTAAGTTCTATGGTGTGTCTAGAAGAACAACTGGCCATAATATTGTTAAATATTTTGAAGTTAGACGTGCTAAATTGATTGAAAGCTTGACTAATACTGTATCCTCTGTTGCTATTACTTCGGATATTTGGTCTGGCAATGCTAAAGAGGACTATCTTAGTGTGGTCATACATTTTGTCTGTTCTGACTGGGAATTACATAAAAGAATAATTGGTTTACAACTGATTGATGTGTCTCATACTGGTGATAACATAGCTGAACGTATTGAAGGTGTTATACCTGATTTTAACTTGATTGATAAGGTATTTGTTGTTATCTTAGATAATGCATCTGCAAATACTGCAGCTATTAGGTGTTTAACTCCAAAATTGAGTGGATCTACTTTTGCATCAAAGATGTGCATGTCATATAATCAATTTGATTGTTAAGTCTAGATTGAAACGTTTGAAGCCATTTCTAGAGAATTTTAGAACTGTAATATCATTTCTAAATTCATCTAATCAACGTATTGTTTCATTTAAACAATTCTGCATTGCATCTGGAGTTAGGCCTCGTAAATTTGCTTTAGATATGGATGTGAGATGGAACATCACTTATCTAATGCTGCAACACTTGGTTCCATACTGAGATCCCTTTGGTGTGTTTATCTGTGCTAATTATCAGGTTCCTGTTGGTGCTAGACCACTTTTGACTGATGATCACTGGTATGTTAGTAACAAAATTCTTGAATTCTTTGAGTTGTTTCATGATTCCACAGTAGCTCTGTCTGGTGTTTATTATCCAACTTCTCCACTAATGTTGCATCCTATTCTGTTGATTGCTAAGCATTTATGCAAATATGAAAATGATCAATTGCTTAGAGAATCAATTGTCTCTATGAAGTCTAAATTTTTTAAATACTGGCAGAACATCCCTATGCTTTATTCATTTGCTTTTCTTTTAGATCTTAGAGCTAAGATGAAAGGCTTTAATAAACTCCTTAGAGTTATCAAATTTTGCTGGCACTGATTACTCATCTTATTTCATTGATGTGCGTTTAGAACTAACTCACCTTTTTAACAAGTATGATATTAAGTTTGGTGCAGTTAGATTACAAAGGCCAACACATCAAGCAACTGGCACTGGTAAGAAAATAACAGCATGGGGTCATATTTTTTGTGATTCTGAAACTAGGACTTCTGTTACTCCAACACCTAGTGAATATGTTTTTGAACTGAATTCTTATCTTGACAGTGAAAGTATTACTGAGTTTAATGATGATTTTGATATCCTTAGTTTGTGACAAGCACATAAACTGACTTACCCCATATTATCCATATTAGAAAAAAATATTATGATTGTTCCTGCTTCTACTATTAGTTCAAAATCTGCTTTTAGTCTTAGTGGCAGGATCATTGAGGAGCGAAGGTGCTCACTGACTAGCGACATGGTGCAGATGCTGATGTGTGTCAAAGATTGGGAACTTGGAGATGCAAGGGAATAGCACAACATGGAGGATAAAGAAATGGTCGACAAGTTCGAACATTTGTACCTGGATGAACAGATCAGTCAATCTGTTGATGATTGACTAATACTGTACCTGTATGAATATCTTGAATGTGACTAAATCTAGAGCTGGGCTATACTCTTTTTTCCTTGATTAGCATGGTTTTTAATGAGGCAGCCAAACAGTTAAACCGCTCAATAAAGTAGTAGTTTGATAAATATTGTTTCTTGTCATGTGCTTGTGTTCTGTTTTAAGTGTGAAATTCTATGAAATCTGTGAAATTTTGTGAAATATGTGAAATTCAGTGAAATCTGTGAAATTCAATGAAATCTGTGAAATTCAGTGAAATCTGTGAAATTCTATGTAATCTGTGAAATTCTATGAAATCTGTGAATTTGAAACTGATCTGGAAATTTTGACCTCTGAATTCCCTGAAATCTTTGAATTCTGAACAGATAGAGCTGTAATAGTGGTAGCGAGCCTGGTGAGCTTTTTTGGGCCAGCGTGCCTGTGGGCTGGCAGGCGGATCGGGCCGGCCCGGCATGGTTCTGCCTGACCGACTCGACACGGTTCTGCCTGGCCCAAGCCGTGCCTCGAGCCTGCCACAGAACCTGCAGCACACCGCTGCACGGCCCGGCTGGCCCATCGTGCCTGGGCG
This sequence comes from Zoysia pacifica, assembly GCA_001602315.1. Lineage (NCBI taxonomy): Eukaryota > Viridiplantae > Streptophyta > Magnoliopsida > Poales > Poaceae > Zoysia > Zoysia pacifica. Next base: position 62,283 of record BCLH01001186.1, read on the forward strand.
GGTCGTGCCGAGAATTGAGCCGGGCGGCCCAAATGCCCAGATATAACCATATTAAAGCATCTTCAAAAAGCTCCCATTAAATTCCCCTAAATCAAATTATGAGAAAATAGTGTAAATTTTTTTCTCCAACAACTCCTTAAACACTTTCCTACTTTGGATTCTTAGAAATCCTCCTATCCAGAGGTAGATCTCTGAAAAACTTTCTTGGATCTTTAGTCCCACCTCTCATTCAAGTTTATTTGTATACTCCCTCCAATGTTGAAAAAGAAATCGCTTTGGACGATGATATTGTCTTTAAAATATAACTTTGATGCTTATTTTTATATATATGTATACTTATATGAAAACTATTTTTTAAAACAACTTGGATCGTATGATTTTTGAATTTTTAACAAATTAAAATTTATTTATAATTTATATTCTTAATGTTTGACAAAAAAATGTTTAAAACAACTTTTTTTGACACCGAATGGAGTATATTTCATTGATACGATTTGCAAAATGCTTATCACACCGTTACATGACTATACCTCTATTGTACCCCTGCATATGACTACTAATTAACTAATAAGCCCTATTATACGAAGACAACCGACAATGTGAAGATCTAAAATTTAACAATGACAAAAAATCATCATCTATCAGCTTTCCACTAGGGCGATGATGAAGGCGGAGTCGCTGGCTCTGCTTGGACGGGAGGTATCAGGGGCGGCACCTGGGAAGCTGTGGGACATAATAAAACCACACCGAGTAAATCTCTATGAACAAACAGATTAAAATTTACAGAAACAATCGTACAAACACGAGAGCAAGCCTGAAAAAAAAATACAAGTGTTAGCTGTAGATCTATGACTCACATGAGCATGACAGGAGAGTCTGCAGCGGGGGCAGGGCGCCGCAGGCGAGCGGGAGGATCACCATGTGTTGAGGTCGCCGCTCATGCCGTGGCAGAGGCAGATGGGCGCGTTGCTGATGAGCGTCCTCAAGCCGTCACAGCAAGCGTCCAGGGGCGTCAGAACGGTGAGGTTGGTGAGGTAGCCCATGCATGGAAACAAGCTGACCAGCGGCGTCATGCACTCCGTCGGCTGTGGCGACGATTCCGGCGCGCCGAACAACGGAGGTGTCGGCGTTCTGACCACCGGCACAATACAAAATACGATCGAGGGGGTGGTGTGCCTTCGTATTTGATGTGGCTTAGTCTATGGAAGACTCAAAGGAGTTTTTTACATGGTTCGGGCCATCTCGAACGGTGTAACACTCTACGTCCAGGAGATGGTTTATCTCAGTGGATGAGTACAAAGAGTCGAATTTCCTCTTCGAGAGAGGATCCGGCGCTTAGGTCGTGGTGTTGCTCGCGCGTAAACGGTTACACGCGAGCTCTCTAGGTTTCGGTCTCTTTTCGTGTTCGTCGTCGTCTTCTTTTCTATCGCTCCCCAGACTCCCTTTATATAGGGCGGTCCGGAGTTACAAAATGGTGGGCTCTACGCGGTTTTACTATCTCGCTGACAGATGGGTCCACCACTGGCGTCGTCATCATTTGTTATGCCCACGCGAGGGCATGGCCAGTCGCACGCGCGGCGCGGCAGGCACTGTAGTGTCAGCCAAAATGCCGCCGGATCTTGTCCGTTAACTCCCGCGGCCCATCTGATTCTGTAGCTTCAGCTGGAGTGTCGTCGTGGTGAACACGTCCCGTCTCATCAGAACGGTTGGCGGTTGGCCACCGGAATAAATACAACATAACACTGTACCTACCCCCGGGGGTCAATCCCAAGGAGTCGACCTTCGTAGGTCGACGTCATCGTGCGTCTTATCGCGGCTAAGATACAGCTTTCGTAGATCGTCGCCTCGAGGGTCGAGCCGCGCATTCGTGCGCCGACGTCCGACCCCAAAACCCCTTGGGGTCTTGGCCCACACGTACGAGTACGGACCGTCAAGTACCCGGGGTACATGATCCCAACAGTAGCCCTCGAGCTTGGCGCCGTTTACGACCTTTTGTCGAGGCGACGCTGGGCTGGTCGTCTTCGAAGTTCGTTTGATCCTACGGGAGCGTGCGAGCGCGCCCGTAGGGCGAAGTCTTCGAGCCCTCGAGCGATCCGAAGGGTCAGTCGTGGACTGAAGCGTTATGCAGACCATCACTCGCTGATGGTTCGCGCGACCATAAGGTGTAGCCCCCAAGCCTAGAGGCGATCCAGAGGGCTGACCGTGGGCTTAACCGTCACACGTTGTTCCGACCGCCGGGGTCAGGCCGAGGTCGCTCTCGGTCTTTTGTTCGAAAAGACGCCTAAGGCAGGCCAGTTCGATGCGGTCTCTGCCCATGATTAGCATTGCGCCTAGGTCGAAGGCCATGATCAATGCCTGATCGTTCGAATTGGCCAAGTGGCCTCGACCGTCGATCAACCTATCAGGGGAAGCTTCGTTCGCGTGCTTTCCATTATTCGAACTCCCTGTGACGGTCACGGGAATCGGACGGCCTTCACGCCTCCACGTGGAGGGTGATCGGACCGTTCGGGAATCGCAATCGCTGGTCGATCCGGACGGTTGGTTTGAATTCGAATGAACGGCATCGGGGACGTGGCGGTTCGCGCGCCTGCGTCACGTCGTCTGCCAGTCGTGCTCTGGCAGCCGTCCTATCAAAGTAATGCTGATGCCTCGGCCGTGGTGGACGCGGCGAAGCGCGACCCGGGCCCGCTAGTCAGCGGGTCAAGTGCGGATGGCTCAGGAGCGCGTTGGGGCGTGAGCCCATGACCGCGCAGTTACTCCCACGATCGATCGCGGGCGCAGTAACTACGCGGGCTGTTTAAAAGGAGGGGTGCGGTAACTTCGCGTTTTCATCCGGCCTCCTTGCTTCGTCTTAAACCCTCTGTTGCGCGCGAGAGCTCGTTAGCTTCGCCCTCTGTCTTAGCATCGTTAGGTTCGGCGATCACCGTCGTTCTTGCTCGTGCTCTCCCCGCGTTGCCGTCGCCATGTTAGCGATGTCTGAGTGGGAACCTTCGGCCGTCGACGACGCTCTGCTCACGAGGGGGAGCGTCGTCGGGTGATCCCGCCGAGAAAGTCGATCTGCTGGGTGGCCAGCTCCGGCCACATCGTGCCCGCGCCGCCGTCGGAGAAGATCGTCAGCTTCCTGGCCTACCACGAGCATAGGCTTGGACTGCCGATCTCAAGCTTCTTCCAGGGCGTCCTCAATCAGTACGGCGCTCGGCTTCACCAGCTCGCGCCGAACGAGGTCCACCACACCTCCGTCTTCGCGATGCTTTCGGCAAAATGCCGGAGATCATCGGGGCATCAGCCTCTGCAGCGTCGGCTGGCGATGCCGAGGCCACTAGCGGGGCGCGAGAGCCGGCGGCGCTGATCGCCACTTGAGCGATCCCCGGGAGAGGGCCTCTCCCGCTCGAGGGGGCGGCCGACGGGTTCAGCTACCTCATGGATCGTGTGGGCGACGCCCGGACGCTCAACATGAGGCTAGCTGCCGGCCTCCGTCAATTGCTCGAGGTCGCCGAGGAGGTCGACGCCATTTTTGACGAGGCGCACTTTCTCAAGTGCCGGGTGAGTCTTCGGACTTTGCGTTTTTCGTTTCTAATTTCTGTAGTTGTCGGGCTGGCAGTCCCTTCACAGAACAACCTCCACGCCGCCCTGGGTCAGCCCCCGCGTGGATTCGCCTCTTAGTTTGAGGGCGACGCCTTGCGGGAGGAGCTGGCGAAGGCCCGGGCCGAGTCGGGGGAGACGGTGGCCGACCTGCACTCTCAACTCCACGCCGCCCCGGAGTCGGCCCGCGTCGCCCTCGAGGAGGCCAACAAGGCGGGCATGGAGACGGTGGCCTCCGACGCTCGGGCTAGCCGGGTCGCGGTGGCCCTCGAGCAGGCCAACCGCACGGTCGTGGTAAGTTGAGTTGTATTCGTCCGACTTCGGGGTCGGATTTTAATTTGCGGTGTTGCAGGGCTTCGTCAACAAGCCGTCGAGCACGACACAGAGATGCGGCGCCTCGGGCTCCTTCAACAGCATGTTGTGGGGGCCCGCTCGACCTTGAAGCAGATGATCCGCATCGTCAAGGAGGCGCGCGATCGTGCCTTCGAGCAGGTGGTCCTCCTGAAGTCGGAGCGGATCATGCTCCAGTCCAAGGTCCAACAGGCGACGGCAAAGCTCGAGCGGACATGCCAGGAGGCCGTTAATGCCTAGAAGGAGCTCTCAGCGGCCTAGGTCTGGAATGAGCGGCTCCGAAAGAGCCTGGACCAGGCGTGGCAGGCTGCCGAGGCCGTCGAGAAGGAACGAGACGATAAGGGTGGACCCCTTTTAACTTTGCTTTGTCGTTCAGAGTATTTTTGCTGACGGTCTTGAGCGCAGGCTTGGCGGGTGAAGTTCAAACCCTGAGTTCGGTGGGTTTGAATCTTCTGAAGAAGGTATACTCTGACGTGTTGGAGGACTCCGTCCCGACGATGGTCCTCACGCACGCCCTGCATCAGCTTCCGGTGGTCGTCGCCGACGTCGTCATCAGGGTGTTGGAGGACAGATCCGTGATAGCCCTGGCTCTGGCTCGCTCCCACTATCCGGATGCGGACTTCGGCAGGGTCATCAAGGGCTTCGCATCTAACTCCTCGGACGAGCAGCTGGACGCGCTCTCGGTGGTAATGCAGGAGCCTGAGGCAAAGGTCGTCGCCAACTTCAGGATGGAGAACTTCTTGCCTGAGCGGTTCGGCTCATTCCCCTATATATAGTTAGGTTTGTAAAAAGTCGTGTGTCATGTAATGAAAGATATCAATAAAAAAATCATCATTGCATGAACGAGTTCGAGTTTTCGACCCCTCTTCGCTGCTTACGACTGTTTTTCGCGCTCCGCTGGGCGTCAATCAAACGAACGAGTCGAGTATAGCTCGTAGGGTCGAGTGTCTGGCCTGATACAGCCGTAGAGCGTCATCGACTCCCGATCATTGATAGTGTAGCCGCGAAGAGGCTTCGAATGAAAAACGCGCGTGAAGTTTATCACGTCCGGGGTCGCCCGCGAGCTCGGTGCGGGCCGGGGATCCGACCCTAGAGAAACAAAAACAAAACGCGAGTCAGCGAAAAAACAAGACGTAAAAGGTCAACGAGGAGCGGTGCCCCGGCACAATAGATCGGAAAGAGACGAGCGTGGTCGAACGTTTCGACACTTGAGAGGGCGGAGGCAAGTAGCCTCCGGGTGCGGGGCGTGGCCGGGGCGGCCATGGTTCGCAGCTCAGAAACGATAAGTGGAGGTAAGTTGTGAGAACTTAGCTGTTTTTATTAGGTATAGAACCTTCGGAGGCTCTCGATGTTCCAAGCGTTCTCGAGCTCTCGACCGTCTCCGGTTGTTAGCTTGTAAGCACCAGGTCTCAAGATGCGCTTAATTACAAAGGGTCCATTCCAGGGGGCGACAGCTTATGCTGGTCAGCTTTCGTTTGCGTCCTTCTCAGCACCAGATCTCCCACGTTTAGAACTCGACCCTTGACGCGCCGAGCGTGTTGTCGCCAAAGTCTTTGTTGATACTTGACGAATCGCAGGAGGGTAACCTCGCGCGCCTCTTGCAGCTGGTCAAGAGCGTCTTGCAGCGTGTTCTATGACCTTTCCTCGTCGTAGGCTCAGACTCGCGGAGAGTCATAGTCAAGGTCGGTCGGCAGCATCGCTTCTGCTCCGAACGTCATGAAGAACTGTGTGAACCCGATGGTTTTGTTGGGGGTCCTTCGGAGACCCCAGAGGACTGACGGGAGTTCACTGACCCATCGTCCGGTCGTCTGCTTGACGAAGTCGTAAATCCAAGGCTTTAGTCCTTGTAGTATCATTTCATTGGCCCGCTCGACCTGTCCATTCGTCCTTAGGTGCATCACGGAGGCGAAGTCCAGGCGAATGTGGTACTCATCGCAGAATTCCCAGAACTGTCGGCCGATGAATTGTGCCCCATTGTCGGTGATGATGGAGTTCGGAACCCCAAACCGACAGATGATGTAGCGGATGAAACCGACCGCCTGGGTTGAAGTGATCTTAGGTACCGGCTCGGCCTCGATCTATTTGGTGAACTTGTCGACGGTGACAAAGAGATGGGTGAAGCTGCCGGGTGCCTTCTTGAACGGTCCGAGGATGTCGAGTCTCTAGACAACGAAGGGTCAGGCGATTGGGATCATCTGGAGCTCCTGAGCCGGCAGGTGGGTCAGCCGAGCGTAAAATTGGCAGCCTTGGCAGGTTTGAATGAGCTTTTCGACGTCAGCTACTTCCGTCGGCCAGTAGAAACCTTGACGGAAGGCTTTGCTAACCAGAGTTCTAGGGTAGGCGTGATGACCGCAAATGCTCGAGTGGATGTCGTCGAGCAGGTGCGTGCCTTCCTCCCGAGGGACGCAGCGCAGCAGTACGTCACTCATGCTTCGTCTGTAGAGCTCGCCGTCTGAGATGACGTAAGATTTGGCCTGGCACGCGACCCTCTGGCTTTGTTGACGTCGGTCAGAAGAGCGCCGTCTTGAAGGTAGATGAAGATATCGCGGGACCAATCGGGGGCGTCGGCTATTACCTCCACCCCTGGATCTGGGGTCGGCTCACTGCTCGTGCCCCCGACGGGTGGATTCTCGATGATCTTGATGGAACGATTGGTGAGGACTTCGAGGAAAACACCGTCGGGGACCAGCTCATGCTCCGAGCCCAACATGGCGAGGGCGTCGGCGGTTTCGTTGTCTCGACGTAGAACGTGATGGAGTTCGAGCCCATTGAACTTGTCTTCGAGTTTGCAAACCTCTTGACAGTAGGCCTCCATCCTTTGGTCTCGACAGCTGGAGGTCTTCATGACCTGGTTGACGACCAGCTCGGAGTATCCCTTGACGTAGAGTCGCTGGACACCGAGGGTGATGGTCATTCGTAGGTCGTGGAGCAGGGCCTCGTACTTGACCGTGTTGTTGAAGGCGTGAAACTGCAGCTGCAGTACACAGCAAAACTTGTCTCCCCTCTGGGAGATTAGGACGACCCCAGCCTCCGCACCCTTAAGCATGCAGGACCCGTTGAAGTACATCGTTTAGTACTCGATCCTTCCAGGGGTCGGTGGTTCCTGAGCCTCGGTCTATTCGGCGACGAAATCGGCCTGAGTCTGGGACTTAATGGCCTGCCGAGGGACGAAGTTGACGTTGAGCCCCATGAGCTCCATCGCCCACGTGGTATACGTCCGATCGTATCTTTGCCGCTGACGATCTCCCCGAGTGGAAAGCCAGTGGCCACTCAGACGGAGTGGCTCGTTAAGTAGTGCCGTAGCTTACGGCTCGTGATGAGGACGGCGTAGATCAGCTTCTCCACCTAGGTGTACCGAGTCTTAGCGTCGGCCAGCACTTCACTGATGAAGTAGACAGGCCGCTGAACATGTAGAGCCCGACCTTCTTCGCTCTATTCAACGACGAGGACGGTGCTGACGACCTTGTAAGTCGCCGCAATATAGAGGAAAAGGGGCTTTGCCAGGGTCGGGGACGTGAGGATCGGCAGCGACGAGAGCAGAGTCTTGAGCCGTTCGAAGGCTTCCTGGGCCTTGGTGGTCCAAGCGAAGCGCTCCATCTTTCGTAGCTGTTGGTAGAAAATCATTGCTTTCTCCTCGAGCGTCGAGATGAAGCAACTGAGGGCCGCCAAGCACCCGGTTAGCCACTGGATGCCCTTGACGTTGCTGATGGGTCTGAGGCTAAGAATGGCAGAAATTTTCTCGGGATTTGCCTCAATCCCTCGCTCGGAGATGACGAAGCCAAGCAGTTTGCCCGAGGGCACCCCGAAAATGCATTTTCTGGGGTTCAGCTTGATCCAATAGCGTCGGAGGTTCGCGAACGTCTCCTCCAGATCTTGGACGAGGTCAGAGGCCCGCCGAGTCTTAATGACAATGTCATCGACGTAGACCTCTAGATTCTGACCCAGCTGGTCGTGAAAACACTTCTGCATATAGCGCTGGTACGTGGTGCCAGCATTCTTGAACTCGAACGGCATCGTGACGTAGTAGAAGGATCTGAAGGCGTGATGAAGGACGTGGCCGACCGGTCGGACTCGCGCATGAAAATCTGATGATATTCGAAGTACGCGTCGAGTAAGCTGAGGGTTTCGCACCCGACGGTCGAGTCTACCACTTGATCGAAACGCGAGAGAGGGAAGGAGTCCTTCGGGCAGGCTTTGTTGAGACTCGTGTAGTCAATGCACATCCTCCATTGCCCAGTCTTCTTTTTAACCATTACAGGGTTGGCCAGCCACTCGGGGTGGTAGACCTCTTGAATAAACTTGGCGTCTATGAGCTTTATCAATTCTTCCCCGATGACCCGGCGCTTCTCGTCGTCGAAACACCGGAGTCGTTGCTTGACGAGTCGAGAGCAGATGCCGGGCATGTCCGAAGGTGCCCAAGCGAAAACGTCTCGATTCCGGATCAGGAAGTCGACGAGCGCGCTTTCCTATTCACAGGAAAGCACTGTTCCGACCCTAGCCTTCATGGAGGGGTCGGCGGGGTCAAGTGCCACCTCCTTGGAGTCGTCGGCGGACTTGAAGAAGGTCAAAGACGAGGCCTTGGAGTCGAGCGTCGGGGCCGACCCCTTGGTCCTGCGGATTTTGTCCAGCTTGGCCAAGCCAGAACGGGCGACGGCCAGCTCTCCTGCTCGCACTCGAGGGCGTGCTGAAAGCGCGACGAAACACTGATGACGCCCTTCGGCTCAGGCATCTTCAGCTTGAGGTAGACGTAGTTGGAAACAGCTATGAACTTCGCGTAGCACAGCCGGCACAGGATGGCGTGGTAGGCGCCGGTGAAGTCGACCACCTCGAAGGTGAGCGACTCGGTCTGAAAGTTGCTCCGGTCACCAAATGTGACTGGGAGCGTAATCTGCCCGAGGGGTGTTGTGTAGCCCTCGGGGACGACCTCGTGAAACGGAACGTGACTCGGGCGGAGATCGGCCTCTGTCAGCTTCATTGCCCTGAAGGCGTCGGCATAGAGGATGTTGAGGGCGCTCCTTTCATCCATGAAGACCTTCGTCAGTCGTACGGAGCCGACGATGGGGTCGAGCACCAACGGAAGGTGCCCGGGTTGCGGCACATGGTCGGGGTGGTCGGCCCGGTCGATGGTGATCGGAGCCTCGGACCACTTGAGATAGTGGGGGACCGCAGGGTCGGTCGCGTTGACTTCCTGCCAGGTCCTCTTCTGTTGGCGGCGAGACTCGTTATAGGCAGCAGCGTCACCGAAGATTATGAGGCAGTCCTTCGGCTCGAGGAAGGCTGCGCCGGCATCGTCTTCGGCCCCTTTGGCTCGGGGTTCGGCCTTAGAAGCCGAGGAGTCTGATTGGAACTCGCCTTTGAAGAACCTCCTTGCCAGGTGGCAATTCCGGTCGTTATGCTTGACAGGCCCGAAGTGGTTGGGGCAGAGTCGGTCAAGCATCTTCTCGAAGTGGCCATTGTGATTGGCTGGCTTATTGGCTGGGGGTCGGGCCGGCCGGTCAGCGGCAGCCACAAAGTCGTCGTCGTGGCGTCGGCCTCTCCCCTTTTTGCGGCTTGAACTGTCGCCGCCTTGCTCGTTGCGACGGTCAGCATGCCGGTCGAGAGGGTCGATCATCCTAGCGGTTGGTCCCGGACCTCTCTTTGTCCTTCGCTCGGCTTCCATCGAAGTTAGCCTGCACGGCCTCCTCTCCGGTGGCGAAGGTCGTGGCGACGTCGAGAAGGTCTCGTGTCGTCTGAGGGTTCCTGCGACCTAGCTTGTGGACGAATGCCTTGGACGTTGTGCCGCAGGTAAAGGCGTTGATGACGTCGGCGTCACAGACGTCGGGCAGCTCGCTGTGCTTTCGCGAGAAGCGCTGAATGTAGTCACGGAGCGACTCGTCAGGCTTCTGCTTGCAGTTTTTAAGATCTCAAAAATTACCTAGGCGCACATAGGTCCTCTGAAAGTTGCTGACGAAGATGCGGTGTAGGTCGCTCCAGTCTTGGACACAGCCCTCGGGGAGGTGCTCTAACCATCCTCTGGCCGAGTCGGTGAGGAAGAGAGGCAGGTACTGGATGGAGAACAAGTCGTCTGCTCCTTCGGCCCTACAGGCGAGACGGTAATCTTCAAGCCAGTGGACGGGGTTCGTTTCCCCGTTGTAGTCGGGGCGTGAAATCTTTGCAGAAACTTCGCGCGTCGGAGGAGCGATCCGAACACTCTGGGTCCGACCCCGTCAGGGCTTGGGCTTCTGGAGTCGAAGGAGAGGCGTCGGTAGTAGCGGTCGAATGAGCACCTCCGTCAGGACTCGGCGCGAAGCTCGCTCCTGGCCTGTCGCCGAGCGTTAATGGTGCCGCGGGCGTCGCAGTTGGGGCTGAGCCGTGGCTGGACCGACCCCGCGTGGTGCTGAGGGTTTCGCTGCTCGGCTCGGCTGTCACGCGCCGAGCTCCACCGATCTTGGGATCGGTGGTTGTTTCGTGTCTCCGACTGCTGGGGCGGAGAGATGTTTTTGGTTGTTAAAGCGCGCTACTGAGGTAAAAGCACACGCGGTCGTACACTTCCCTCAGCGCTGGATCCTCGAGCGCGGTAGTCTCGTTGAGGACACACGCTGCCGCCACAGGGTTCTCAAGCGGAGTGCTGAAGGTTGGCGGCCCTCCAGCCACGATCTGCTGGTAGGCGGACCACCCCCGGGCCCGAGCGACATCGTTGGGTCCAGCTACAGCTTTACCGCGAGGCTCGAGGCTGTTGGTTTGTCCCGAGTGCGACCAAGCCTAATCAGCGGCGTCCACCGCTTGGCGTGAAGACTTGTTGGCGTCTGGCGTGTTACCGAGAGTCGTCGATTCCCCTCTTTTAGGTTCGTGGAAATTAAAGCACTCCCTCGACGGGTCATACTTCAAAATGGCGTGATTCCGCCGGCATTGCGTGGCGCGCTTTCTACGCGGAGCCTGAAGACGAAGCTCGCTGCCTTTGTTGGCGATGAAGCTCAGACTCTCAAAGCAGAACGTCTGTCTAGAGCCAAAGATGGGGACACGCCACTTCCGACCATCTTCGGTGATGGCGACCGCGAAATCTCTCAAATCGTCAACGGGGTGCCTTCCCCGCGTGACGACACCGAGCAACCGTGATTGCCGCGACCGCTTCTCCGTGTTTTTCGGTTGCTGGAGCAACAACAGGGTGCACGCCGTGGCTGAGCTCGTGGACGTGGGGCACCCTCTGCTGTACACTCCTCTTTTTTTCTTAGACCTCTCTGCTTACACTCCTCTAAGCTGCGCCGAAATCCCCTGCAGTACTGTCCGCGAGTGCCCAAATCCGATGAACCACGGAAGCTTACTGTGCCGTTCAGCAGAAGCCAGACCACCCGCTGATAATGGGCCATATTGCAAACCATTTAAGTCGCTCTGCGGAAAATAAACTGGTTGGCCACAGGTTTGTTCGTGATGGGCCACCTCCTTCATGAGCCGAAGCTTAGATAACAAAAGGATAATAAAATTGAAAAATAGCCCATGACTGAAAACCTATTCACCTTTCTTCTTCCTTGCATCTGAGCTGTATCCATGACCAACCATAGAGCAAACAGCGAATAGGCAGTCGTTGCCGCAACTCCGCCGGGCCTGCACGAGCACGAAAGGATTTCCCGCATACCAGCCCCCGAGTAGCACGGGATCCGTTTGTCGACGATCGGGTACATCGTGAGTTTAACTGTCGGCAGGGCATCGGACCATGAGCCACTCAGCATCGCCTCACGAGACGACGGACAAGCCGTCTTCAATGTGAAGGAGGACCTCTTCGTAAAACACACGCGATGCAGATGGGAAACTGACTTCCATTGTACATTGCCCTAAATCCTCTAGACACAAGTGGGGTGACAGGTGACAACCATTGCACTAGGCCTTATCTTCCAACCATATGCCGGCATCAAAGCAGCGAAACAATGACGACAATGGTAATTAGGTGAATTCTCAATCGAGGACAATTGCCAAGATTTAACTTAAGGAAAGTACAATCTAAGAACAAGACAACATAAGCAGTCAGAGAAGTGAGCAAGGGCCCAGGTGACCTGCCTTCCCAGCAGCATCGCCTAACAGCTTTGGAGCCCGAAAATATGCAATTGTACTGCATATTTTGTATATTTTAGAGAAAAAAAAAGGGTAAGCTTATCAGCTTATTAAAAAACGATTGACACGACAAATACACACCGATCAGAAAATAATGATTTCCTGTGCCTCACCTTAACTTGGACATTTTGGATGATTGCTAAAGAAACACATGGCAGAGGTCAAACCACGGTCATGGAGAACTGTGTGACTATGTGGTTGCATGATAATGAGTTGAGGGGATGTAAATGTGGTGAATATAAAGTTGATAGTGTTAGAATATTTGGAAGTTTTCCAAATATCAATTTCATATAAATCCCAAAGGCTCCACAAATATGGAAGGAGAATATTGTGCTCATCATTTTTGGCTAGCAATTATTCTTATGATGGCAGGTTGGTTACCATATTCGTACAACTAGTAGGCTAGTTACCATATTCATATAAATAGTATGCTAATTATCATATATATAGGTGTTAATCCTCTCCCTTGAGTGATGCACTGCTCTGTCTTTCTCACCCGTTGCCGACGTGCCATCCGCGCCGGGAGAGCATGTCTCCGAAACCAACGTCCCCTCATATAAGATTTTTGGGAAGCGCCTTCGTGACTACTCGTTGTTCGTCTGCTTCCCCTTCGACGATGTCCGACTGCTTCCCCTTCGTTGTCGGTCATCTGCTGCATCTGTATCTACGGTCTGCTTCGTCTACTATTTGCGCAATTACTTGCGCCAATAACCCCACTATAAGAATAATGTGCCTCTCTGTTTTCATTATTTGTGCGCATTCTGTTACTTGCACTGGAGGGATCACTATTGCTTCGACAAATTTGAATCGTAGCGCTAGTATGCATCATACGTAGTATTCCGGATCATGTCATAGTTAATCTTTTCCTAATTACTGGAATTAATTTAATCATCACTAAAATGCAATTGTTTTCAACAATCCAAAAACCTTATAGGCATTTAGTGATGGTTGTATTTGCCAATGCGATAAAACCTGAGAAGTTCAACAGTGTGAACTTTAAGAGATGGCAGAGGAGAGTCAAACTGTGGCTCTCAGCTATTGGTGTGTTCTGCGTCATGGGTAACCCTCCTGCACTGCCTCTTGCAAGTGAGAAAGAGGTGCAAGAGTTTACCGAGGCTACGAGTGTTCTCTCTGACCAGTTGTGCGATGTGTACATGCATATCAAGAGTGCCACAGAATTGTGAAAGGCACTTCAACATAAATTCTCGGCCTCAAATACTGGATACGAGTTGTATGTCATGGAGCAGTATCACGACATCAAAATAGTGAATAACTGTTCTGTCGTGGACCAGGCCCATGAAGTTCACCTAATTGTGAGTGAGCTCGAACAAATTGAATGTTAGTTGTCTGACAAGTTTGTTGCAGGGAGCATTATTGTCAATTTACCTTTATCATAGAGGAACTATGCCACATCTCTAAAACATAAGAGACAAAACATTTCTGTTGAAGATTTGTTGGCTAGTCTTGATGTTGAAGAGAAGATATGGGCAAAAGATGCTTCACCAGATGCTTCACCAAGAGCATTTGAAGGACAGTCCAGCGCCAATGTGATGCAGCACGTTGGTAGGAAGAACTAGTAGAGAAAAAAAAGCTGTACAGACTACTCAATTCAAGAAGAAGATAAACATGGATGAGATTGTCTACTTTGTATGCGGTGAGAATAGACACTTTGCAAAAAAGTGTCGTAACCGCATGGGCAAGAACAATCAGAAAGGGCAGAAATCTGCCAATGTGACCATTGGTGACTCTAGTGGAGACTCAGGGTATGGTAATTTAGCTAGTATTTTCTTTGTTTATCAATCTAATGATTGGTGGATAGACTCAGGAGCCAATATTCACGTTTGTTCTGATATATCCATGTTTTTATCTTACCAGACCATGCGAGGTTCAACCGTCACGATGGGAAACGGCTCACATGCACCTGTTCTTGGTGTTGGTTCGGTCAATCTGAATTTTACTTCAGAAAAGATCATGCGATTGAAGAACATGCAGCATGCCCCCTCAATAAATAAGAATCTCGTTACTGGATCTCTTCTTTGTCGAGTTAGATTCAAGCTGGTTTTTGAGTCAAATAAAGTAGTCGTGTCCAGATTTGGCAAATTCATTAACAAAGGCTATGATAGTAGAGGATTGTTCCGCTTTTTCCTTTCAGATTTCTCAAATAAAATTATAAAACATGTGTGTGATTCAAAAAATTCTGAGGCTGATATATGATATTTTAGTTTGTGTCACATTAACTTTGGTTGTATGTCGCGGTTATCCAGTATAAATTTAATTCTTAAGTTACCTATTGTTAAAAGTTTAAATGTCAAGCTTGTGTGCAAGCAAAAGAACCTCGTAAGCTTCATAAAGCAGTAGACGAATGGTGTGTTGACAAAAGGAGGAAAAAGATACTTTATGACTTTAGTTGATGATGCGACTAGATACTATTATGTGTTTCTTTTAAAAATTAAAAATGAGGCGTTAGAATGTTTTAAGACTCATAAAGCTGAGGTGGAGAATCAACTATAAAGAAAAATAAAACGAGTTAGGTCTGATATTGGTGGGGAATACTTTTTTAATGAGTTTGATATTTTTTGTTCGAAGAATGGAATAATTCATAAACAAATACCTCTCTATTCTCCTGAATCTAAAGGGGTTGCTGAAAGAAAGAACCATAAGTTAATGGACTTGGTGAAGGCTATGTTGCGAATGTTCGGTATGTCGAAGGCATGGTGGGGGAGGCTGCTTTGACAGCTTATCACGTTCTGAATAGAGTTCCTACTAAGAACAGTGAAGTTACTTCGTATGAAGGATAGAAGGGAAGAAAACCTTCACTTTATTACTTGCACACTTAGGGCTGTTTGGCGATGTTTAGTATACCAATAAATAAGTAGTGCAAGCTAGGACCTAAAAGAGTTGATTGCATCTTCTTAGGACATGCACACCACAGCACGGCATATAGTTCTTAGGAATAAAATTTGAAACATCTGATGTTTTAGTTGATTCACTTTTGGGGTCTTGTGATGTACTTTCTTTAAAAATATTATTCCATTGAAAGATGCATATTCTCCATCTAGTTCATCATTTTATTTAACTCTGAACCCGTACCTATGATTGAGCCATTTGAGCACCTGCAAGAAAATGAGAAGGATGACAGGGAAGTAGCTGTTCGAAGGAGCAAGAGACAGAGGATTGCAAAATCTTTTAGCCATGACTTCATTGTATACCTTGTGGATGATACTTCCACAATTATCTCAGAGGCATATGCATCGCTGATGCAGAATACTGGAAGGATGCAGTTCGTAGTGAGATGGACTCCATCACAGCGGGACATGGGAAGTAACAGATTGAACACTTGGTTGTAAGCCAGTGGGATGCAAGTGAGTGTTTAAGAAGAAGCTAAGACTTGATGATACTATTGAAAAGTACAAGGCAAGGCTTGTGGCAAAAGGGTATACTCAAAAAGAAGGCGAATATTTCTTTGATACTTACCCAACCAAGATGACTACCATTCGGATACTATTATCCTTGGCTGCCTCACATGGTCTTCTCGTTCATCAGATAGACATGAAGATGGCTTTTTTTAATGGAGAGCTAGATGAGGAGATTTATATGGATCAGCATGATAGATTTATAGTACCAAGACAAGAGAACAAGGTGTATAACTTACTTAAATCCTTGTACGACTTAAGCAAGCGCCCAAACAGTGGTATGAGAAGCTTGACAAAACTTTAACCTCTGCAGGGTTCATAGTAAATGAAGCCGATACTTGTGTATATTACCGCCATGGTGGCAGTAAATGAGTAATCTTGTGTTTGTATGTCGATGACATACTTATTTTTGGGATAGGTCTCGATGAGATAATATTTTGAAAGAACCGAGGACTAAGAAATGATCAATTAAGATATTCTCAAATTATTGGGTTACTGATGTATCTAGCTAGCGCAACTCGCACGGACATCGTTTGCTGTCGCCAAACTGAGTAGATTTACATCTAATCTGAGAGATGATCATTGGTGTGGTATTGATCGACTGTTGCGTTATTTAAGAGGTATAATGAGTTATGGAATTCACTATTCAAGGTGTCCTAGTGTACTCGAAGGATATAGTGATTTAAATTAGATTATAGACGCCGATGAGCTAGCGGCCACTAATGGATATGTTATCACCTTAGGTGGCTGTGCTATCTCATGGCAATCCTATAAACAGACGATTCTTATTAAATCCACCATGGAAGCGGAGCTTACGGCTCTGGATACACCTTGTATTGAGGCTGAGTGGTTGATAAAATTGTTGATAGACTTACCTGTGGTTGAAAAAGCAATCTCGACTATTCTTATGAACTGTGATAACCAAACAGTTATTAAAAACGTGAGTGATAGTCAAAATAATATGAAGTCCAACAAACATATGAAGCGCAAATTGAAGTTTGTCAGGAAACTGAGAAGTTTTGGAGTAATAACTGTGGAATGTATCCATACAACTAAGAACCTAACAGATCCCTTTACAAAGACAGATCCCTTTACAAAGAGATTATCGCACACTGTGATTGGTAATGCATCGAAGGAGATGGGATTGAGACATATATGAGTTAACCACCGTGGTAACTCAACCTATGTGATCGGAGATCCCACGAATTAGGAACTAGAAAGAACAAACTATTGTTTGATGGGAGAGTGCAACCTATTACTAACCCACTCCGTTGGAGATGCAACACTCTCATTTCTGCAAAGAAGGCGGACTTTTATCCTAATGTGTTCTGAGGCTTTTATAGCGAGATACTTTCATCTAGAGTATTCTTGAAAGAACACAACTATGTGGGTCTAACTGCTAGTCACAGTTTGTAAGAATTGAGTATTCTTTAAGAGACTAATGAAGTGAGATAAGAGTATGACTTATAAGCTCCACCCGCGGGCTTGACACTTGACAACCAAGTACAAGTAACCTCTTAGATGAAACTTGTTCATATCAAACTGTCAATTCAAAGCCTAGTCCATTGCGCAGCTGCGGATGAGTGTAGCTTAGAGTTCTAGATGGATATTCAACCTAACCGGTCTCCACTAGAAAACTGGTATATTAACAGAAATTTAGTACGGGGGGAATTTGAAGCGTGCCTCTAGGATTTGGTTGTCAATTTTTAGAATATGTTTTCCAACTATCAATTCCATATAAATTTCAAAGGCTCCACAAATATGGAAAGAGAATATTGCGCTTATCATTTTTGGTAAGCAATTATTCTTGTGATGGCAGGCTGGCTACCGTATTCGTATAAATGGTACGCTAGTTATCATATTCATATAAATGGTAGGCTGGTTACCATATATACAGGTGTCATACATGACAGCCTAGTTAGCATATACGTGAGTGCTCTTGTGTATAAATAGAGATACAAGACGTTGTCCAGAATACACACGACCATTCTCTCATTCTGCTCTCCCTTAAATGCTACGCTGCTCTGTCTTCCCCACCCGTCGTCGACGTGCCATCGTCGCCAGAACAGCAGATCTCAGAAACCCACGTCCACTCATGTTCCTGCATAGAGTAGGGGCCGTATAAGGTTTTTGAGAAGCGCCTTCACGACTGCTCGCTGTTCGTCTGCTTCCCCTTCGACGCCGTTCGACTGCTTGCTCTTCGTCGTTGATCGTCTGTTGCATCTACATCGATGGTCCGCTTCATCTACTATTTGCGTAATTATTTGTGCCGATAACTCTATTGTAAAAATGATGTGCCTCTCTCTGTTTCCGTTATTCATGTTCATGCTATTATTGGCACTGGAGAGATCATGATTGCTTCGATAAATTTGAATCGTAGTGTTAGTATGCATCATATGTAGTATTCTAAATTACGTCATAGTTAACCTTTTCTTAATTGCTAGAATTAATTTAATCAT
Organism: Zoysia pacifica; assembly: GCA_001602315.1. Taxonomy (NCBI): domain Eukaryota; kingdom Viridiplantae; phylum Streptophyta; class Magnoliopsida; order Poales; family Poaceae; genus Zoysia; species Zoysia pacifica. The sequence continues at coordinate 80,173 of BCLH01001186.1, forward strand.
CACTAACATGTGCTTATTTCCTTAAATTTTCTAGAGCTCTAGATGTGGCTCCACCCACAGTAGTGATACATATGTAGCTCCGCGTAGCTTTCGACATCGCAATGCAGTCAGGATGCGGATCCTCTGCATTAGTATAGGTGCATTGAGAGTCAATGACACGGTCTCATGTGTCATTGACTCACTGACTAATGCAGAGGATCTCGATCCATGCAGTGAGGGATCCAGGTCCCCTGAAGTGGTAGTAGTAAATTCAGAGAAGACTTTATGTGCATTAGCCAACATCTAGGCCATTCATCTTTCAATGAAAGGTTGATATTTGTTGCCAATTTCTTTCATTATGAACACGGGCCCACAAAACTTTCTTCTTACTTCCGTACCTGCTCCTGCTATGCTATCACGAATCTACAAAAGAATTCACACATCCGCTCACACATTAGAGTCAGCTAAAAGCAATAAAGCAAAAAATGAGTAACCGAAGCCTATTTAATGATAATATATTTGTTAACAATTTTTTTACTTTATTATTGTTTCAATATTTTTATTACTTTATTTCAAACATATTCATCACAAGAATATAAATTATTGTACATTATTTTTTATTTAAATTTGCTTCTGATATTTATTTATGGTTTCTACTTTTATTTTCGGTTGTACAAGTTCCTTCAATCTGAACATCAAAGCTTTTTCATTTATGTGATTTTGTTTCCTATATTTATTTTTTTTCTTTTCTCGTTCCAACGTTTTCTTTATAATTCCTACAATTCTTTCTATTCATGTGTTTTCCTGACACTTTTCTCATTCATACGGTTTTATTTATTCCTACAGTTTTTTCTACTCGTGTGTATTTTGAAATCACATGAATGAAAAAAAAACTCTTGATGGTCGAATTGAAGGAAGTTGTAACACTGGAAATAAAAAACAATAAATAAATATCACATCTAAATTTAAATAAAAATAAATTGCAATAATTTATTTTCTAAGTAATGAATGTGTTCAAAATAAAGGAATAAAAAATATTGGAAAAACAATAAATTAAAAAATAGTAACAAATATATTAGCATTAAATAAGTTTCAATTATTCATTTGTTTTATTTATTGCTTTTAGCTAACTCTAATGCGTGAGCCGACGTGTGAAGAATTCTTTCGTACATTGTTGAGAGCGTAGCAGGTGGAGGCATGGAATGAAGAAAGAAAGTTTTGTGGGCCCGTGTTCATTTTTTAGTGCAAGAAACTAGCAACAAAAAATCAGCCATTCTTTGAAAGATGAATGGACCAGATGTTACCTAATGCATAGAAAGGCTTCTCTGAATCAATGCACCGGACCCCGATCCGCAGTCAAGAGCTCGACGCCACCACCCCGCGGACGCGATACTCCCACTGATTCTGAGTCACGGTTGAGGGCGTTAGGTCATCACGCGTGCAGAGATCCATTCAAAAGAGCAGAACCAATGGACTATGGAACCAAATCGTGGAGTGGTTGCAGCTCAGGAAGATCTCTATCAGCCCGGAATCGATGGCCCTCATGCTGCTCCTCTCAGTTGGCCTGATCCTAGTACTGCTCCCAGCCGGGGGATGGTCGACTCCCTGACACGACCCTGCAGCCGAACTGGTTCGGTGCCCGCTTAATTACTTTCTGTTCATGAAGATCATGGGATATGTCGATCGGCTAACAGCTTTGGAGGCCATTAACTGGCAAACCACCATCGAGTTCATCAATCCAAGAAAGGGATGGTTAACGCTTTAGAAAGAAACAAATAAAGCATTTGTCCCATCGCAAAAAAAAAATTGTGTCGTCAGTTCGTAAGGCGTGTGCAAGCTTAAGAAAATTCGCAAAAAGTTCTTTGAATTAGGTACTACGGACTAATTTTTTGGAGCGCAAAAAGACATACATTTTTAAGTTGATTTAATAAGTTACATGTCATTACAATTTTTAAAAATATCATGACCTGCGCTACAAAGCGTCGTTGATGACTCAAGGTAGATGGTCTTTCTCAAATTTGGTTGGGGATCTGCTTCGTCCCAAACAAGTACCATCCAAATTTTGGCAAATATATCTCTACTGATCCCTGGCGCTTTATTTGATTTTGATATGAAGGGCAGCAACTCATGGCTACTTACGCCATGGCCGCTTCCAAAGGCCAGTTTCTTCTCCCAACGAGAGGTTGTCGCCATCAAGGTGAGCGAAATCCTTGTCACGCAGCAGTCTCATGACCGAAGCATCTCTGGAAGCACGAGTTGTTTACTCGCTGGCTGTACGCCGCCCCCTGGTTCATATATACTACTCCTATCCGGTATGCTCGGTCGGTGTCACAAAATTTCGGTCAAATCCCGTGATCAATTTTCTACGAGCAATTGAAATATATCTGCACGGTAATTTGAATGAAGTTCGCCGGGTTAGGTTGCCGCCCGCCTATTTCCGGGCTGCTGCTGATGGCGTCCCCACAATTGTCTCGCGGAGAACAGAGAAAAGGTGGCGCGAGTGCGAGGATCGGAGTCGACGGCGACGGGTGAACCGCAAAGAAGAACGCGACGCGGCCGGCGACGCCACGGCGCGCGCGTCGTCAGCGGAGTCGATGCCCTCGGGCTTTCTTTCTGACGAGCGGCTGCGGCGAGACCGCGCGCAATGGGACATGTGATTCGGTACGGTTCTTCTCGCCCCTCCGTCTCCTCCGCTCATTGACAATTCATACGGCATGATTGTGGGTGATTGTACGGACAGACATGCTAGCTGCTATGAGGTCCAGTGATAACAGACGCTGACATAGCGATAGCGATAGACGTAGAGTGTAGATACTCTTATACTGGTCGATGGAAAAATGCCGTAGTGTGACAGAATCTGAGATGAAATTAGGGGAAAATACCATTACACACAATCATGCCGAGGACGTTAATGAAAAACATGCTAGAACATGTTCATCCTTGTTGAACTCGACAGATTCTGGCCATAGGGAGAGCCGGAGAGCTAGAGCGTGCTCAATTCATTCGTCAGGTCATACACAATCACCAGAAGTAACCGGTTTCTGCACTGCGTACACAAGGCGTAATTAAGCTAAACCAATTCATCGCGGAAGCTTTTCATGGGGGATCGAGCTCTTTTTGATCGATCGACCGGCGCGACGATCGACAACGACCATCTACCGACCGGCCTAGAACGCGAGGAAGAAGCGCTTGTTCCTGCCGCGCGCACCCGCGATGACGGCGTCCGCGGCGTCGAGGGTCTTGGCGATGCGCTTGCGCGCCTGCCGGCTGCGAATCTCCACCCGCATGCTGTCCGTCTTCTCCACCTTGCCGTACCCCGTACCCGTTGCAGCCGCGGACGACTTCCGCCCGCCGCCCCGCAGCTTCGACTTGATGCCGTCGACGAACCGCCCCAGCTGCCCCATCGTCACCACCATCGGCGGCGAACGGCGAGAGGCGGAGAAGTGTGGCGTGAGGTCGGGTGCCGGGCCGCGCCGATGCTTGTGGTCGTATTTATGGCCAACAAAGACGCACATGAGGTCACTGAGGTGATTAATCAAAACGGGAAAAATAATGGAGGTTTGACAACGACGCGAGACGGAGGGCGAGGAGGCTCGGCCGGTCCATGGAGGAGGAATCAAATCAAATCAGCAATTTTTTCTCGTTTTGATTAATCGTTGCGTGAGGAATATGAGCTGGATGGTTGCGGTTACACGGGTGCGTCCAACTTCCAAGCATGGACCGTTGGACGATCCTGCATGCCGGAAGTCAAATATCGCAGCTAGTGTTAGAAAAAATTTTGCGGTTAGGAGGCTTCGTGCTCGTGGGAAATATAGTAATCCGGAGGAATCTCTTGGCGGGTGCCTAGCTCTGAGCTCAGCAGCTTCCCGGTCCACGGTGACGGGTTTCAAATGGCAGCACGTACGCAGGCGTTCCACATGGAGGACGAGACTGTACGTTGTGTTTGTGGTTCTCCCGCGGGATGTGGAACGACCATGCACCGCGCGATCGGTTGATGTGCGACGTACGTGCGTGTTGTTCTTTGACAAACAGGGAGGAGACAAAAAAGGTGATCCATCACAAAGCCGCAAAGGCGGATACGTAACACTCCTGCTTAGTGGCAGAGCTAGAGAAAATTTTAGAGGTGTAATTTATTTGTGGGCGTATAAAATTTTACCGTAAAAGTGTGAATATGGTGAAAATTTAATTAAGATTATTGATTTTTCAATTGTCGTAGATAGAGTGCACCCACTGCCATGTATATGGATCCACTGAATCTATTACTCCAGTCACTTTGGAACCGGAACCGCAGAAGCGACGGTTGTTCTCTCTTTTTTAGGGGGATGGGGGTTTACACGAGGAGAGATTTAACTTACCTTAATTTTACATGTGTTAAATAACATAGTTTTAGGTTACATATTGGACGAAAAAATGTTTTAGTGTATTTTACTATAGAGGTACAAAAGGGAAACTCATTTTTTCTAATGGCACACGAGGAATTGGAAGGTTTTTCAGGGGGCACACAAGGAATTCTCTGGAAGTGAAAAACTAAAGGTCACGGTTGTATCTAAAAAATACTGATCTGCCCATTGGGAAAATAAATGATTTTTACTAGCACTATATCCCCGGGTTAAGGTTTTCTTTCTACGTCAGATTGTATTGTAGTTTTAAATTATTATAAGAGCCATGTTAAAGTAGACTTAATGCGGTTGTCTTACCTCTTGTGGGGTAAGACAAGAATTTAATCTTAGTCATTGATATTTTTAAAAACTCCGCTTAGATTTAACATAGCTTTATGTTTAACATAGCCGGTTTCAAATCTGGATAAAAGAGAATGGTACTTCCCTATATTGCCACGATATAGCAGATATCAAGCCTGGATAAATTAGTGGGTTGTGTTAAGCATGGCGAGCCAATAACTATTACAACCATTCTCATGGAAATGAAACCCTAAAGAAATTCTTTGGGACGTAACCCTCTTAGTGGCACGCTATGCTGGAACTCGGGTACGGTGCAAATTGAGCAAAGATTGAGTTGCCACATCCTTAGTGGTGCACCGTATCTTGATCTAGATGCGGTCGCAAGTGAGTAAAGATTAGATCATCGCATTCTTAGTTGCACGCTACGCTGTCGCTCCAGTGTAGTAAAAAATGAGCAAGAGTCTTCGCATTTGACTCGACGGATGCGGAGGTAAGGAAGCTAGTCGAACCTTGTAAGTTACGGGTAGGTAGTTGGAATGAAGGATTGCTCACGGGTAAGCTTCGAGAGGTAGTCAATGTTGTAATTAGAGGACGCGTGAATATTCTTTGTGTTCAGGAGACGAAATAGAAGGGCCAAAAGGCAAAGGAGGTGAAAGATATCGGTTTTAAGCTTTGGTATATGGAGACAATGATGACAAAAAATGAGGTAGGCATTGTATTGGACAAGATGTTTAAAGATAGCATGGTGGACATCAAGAGGCATGCAGAGAGGATAATTCTAGTGAACCTGGTTATTGGAGATTTAATTCTTAATGTAATTAGTGTTTATGCCCCTCAAATAGGTCTAGATGAGTGTGTTAATAAGCAATTCTGAGAGAATTTGGATGTGATGGTCAGCAGTGTGTCTATCACTGAGAAGCTCTATATAAGACGAGACTTAAGTGGGTATGGTGGTTTCGGCTATGGGAGTACGAATCAAGGAGGGGAGGGGTTTTAGCTTTTGGCTTGGCTTACGATTGTTTGTTGTGAACTCCTGTTTTAGAAAGAGAGCTTCTCATTTAGTAACTATTCAAAGTGGCTCTCACTGTAGCTAGATTTATTTTATCTTAGCAAGAAGGGAAGATAGGCAATGCCTGCTTAGACTGTAAGGTAATACCAGGAGAATGTGTGGTACCTCAGCATAGACTTCTGGTAGCGAACTTTCGCTTTCAGTTGTGCTTTCAACGGAGGAAGCACATCAAAGTGGAAAGGACAAAGTGATGAAAGCTCAAAGAAAATGCAACACAAACTTTCAATAAAAGGGTTATAAAGGAGGCCCCTTGGCAGAAAGAAGATGATGCAAATGTTATGTGATTGAAGATGGCCACTTGCATTAGTAAAGTTGTCTTCGAAGAGCTTGGTGTGACTAGATGAGCCAAGCATGAAGAAGCTAAAGACATATGGTGGTGGAAGAAAAATGTCCAGAAGGCTATCAAACAGAAGAAAGAGTGCTTTAAGCGTGTTCATCTTGATAGGAGCGTGATCAACTTAGAGCAATATAAATCAGCAAAAAAACCGCAAAGCAAGCAGTGAGTGAGGCAAAAGGTTGGATGTTTGATACCTTATACCATCGACTAGACATGAGAAGGAGAAAAAGACATCTATAAGATAGCCAAAGCTGAGAGAGAAAAACTAGGGACCTCACCCAAGTTAAATGCAAAAAGGATGAGGTAGAGCGTCTGTTAGAGATCAAGAATAGATGAAGAGAGTATTTCGCTAAACTCTTGAACGAAGATAGTGGTAGCTTATCCATTGAGTTTGATATCTCTTTCGATGATCTAAATAGGCACTTCGTGAGAAAGATTCAGGAATTCGAGATAAAGAAGGCTTTGAAAAAGATTAAAAGAGGTAAGACATTGAGTCCAGATGCGATTCCCATTGAATTGTAGAAATGTCTAGGGGATGTAGCAATAGTTTGGCTCACCAAGTTGTTCAATTTTATCTTTCGATCAAACAAGATGCCTGACGAGTGGAGACTAAGTACTTTAGTACCAATCTTTAAAACCAAGGGAGATGTGCAAAGTTGTACTAACTATCGAGGGATCAAGTTAATGAGCCAAACAATGAAGCTATGAGAGAGAGTTATTGAGCACCGTCTACGGGGGTCAACGAGAGTCACCCAAAACCAATTTGGTTTCATACCTGGAGATCCACTATGAAGGCAATTTTCCTAATAAGGCAACTGATGGAGAGATACAGAGAACAGAAAAAAGATCTACACATAGTCTTCATTGACCTAGAGAAGAATTATGATAAAGTGCCCAGGAACATCATAGGGTGGGCATTGGAAAGCACACAGTCTCAACAAAGTATATTAACCTCATTAAGGATATGTACAAAGATGTGGTGACAAGTGTTCGAACAAGTGATGAAAACACCGATAAGTTTCCAGCTAATATAGAACTGCACTAAAAGTCAGCTCTGAGCCCTTATCTTTTCACTTTGGTGATGGATGAGATCACATGAGACTTTACATGGAGACATTCCTTAATGTATGCTCTTTGCGGATGATGTGGTGCTAGTGGATGAGAGCAGAATAGAGGTGAACCAGAAGTTAGAATTATGCAGACAAACTTTGGAGTGAAAGGGTTTTAGACTTAATAAGTCTAAAACAGAGTATATGAGGTGTGATTTCAGTGCTATCGCAGTCGACGAGGGAGATGTTAGACTTGATGGCTAGGTGCTACCCGAGGACACTTTCCGTTATTTGGGTTCTATGTTGCAGAAAAATGGAGATATTGATAAGGATGTAAGTCATAAAATTAAAGCCAGATGGTTGAAGTGGCATCAAGCTTTTGGTGTCTTATGTGATAGTAAGGTGCCACAAAAGCTTAAGGGTAAATTCTATAGGACTGTCATTCGTTCTGCCATATTATATGAAGCATAGTGTTGGCCTACTAAAAAACGATATATCTAACAGCTACACGTAGCTGAAATGTGTATGTTGAGATAGATGTGTGGCCACATGAGGAGAGAGATCATGTTTGAAACGATGATATACGAGAGAGATTAAGAGTGGCATCAGTTGAGGAGAAACTTGTGCAACATTGTTTGAGATGGTTCATACATATTTAACAAATGCCGCAGGAGGCACCAGTTCATAACAGGATGGTAAGTCAGCTAAACGGTGTGAAGAGAGGCAGATATAAACCAAACTTGATTTGGAAAGATTCCGTGAAGAGAGATACGAATGATTGGGATATCACCGAGGAGTTAGTTTTGGATAGGAGTTTATGACGGCTAGCGGTTCATGTACTTAAATTTTTATTGCTAGTTGTTGCTCCTTTTTAGTTGTCTTTCGTGGTTTTATCTCTAGCCTACCTTAACTTGTTTGGGACAAAAAGTTTTGTTGTTGTTGTATTGATATTTTTTAAAAAAAAATTAAATAGAAAATAAAATATAAATCCATCTCAGCAAATATATGTCCTTTCCAAAATAGTCACATGATTTATTTTATGGGCGGCGGCACTGTAATGGGTATTTTTTAAGGCATTTCCAAGTCATCCAATCACTCAGAGGGGCCACAACGTCCTTGTTGCCTTATCAAGTATGGTGTGAAACAGGGAGAAGAAAGGAGGAGACACTGGGAATGGTTAGGGAGGCAAAAAAAAAAAAACTTGCAGGTGCCATGGATCTGGAAGGGTCTAGCAGAGAAATTGGGCTGGTGGTGCAGGGGGAGAAAGAGAGGAAGAAGGGACAGAGCAGAGCCAGAGGGCTAACGGCTACGGGCGAAGGTGAGGGAGGACCGGCAGCTGCAAAAGAAGGAGAAGGAGAGGGAGGAGCAGTTGCTCCAGGAGATGGAGAGGGAGGAGCGATGGCGCTGCAAGGACTTGTGGCGGTGGCGTTGTAATGGGCACCGTGTAATGGGCATCGGGTCAAGCAGTATAGGAAATGGAGATGTAGGTTTATGGTTAAAAGGCAACAATGGGCTGGGCCAACTGGCCAAACATATTCCTTTTTTCTTTCCTTTTTCACTTTTTTTTTTCTTTTTCCTCTTCTTTCCCCTTTCTTGCTCTGTTTAATTGTTTCTTAGGGTGGCATGGTGTTGCCTTGCTTCGCCTTATGACCTAGGCGATTGGATGGGTGCAGAGTGCCGCACAGCCCACACCTTGCCTCACCACCTTAAAGCATAGGATGTGAAATACATCTAGATGTGCAAATTAAACACTTTCTGGACGAGTTTAGACACTTAGCCATGCATCTAGGCGCATGTTTTGGCGAACAGACAAGCTGGGCGGGAGAAATTTGGTTGCCGCCCGTGCAGCCTGCAAAAACCTAGGGCTAGGCTGGCCTTAAATTGGTTTCTCTTTATTTCTTTTCTCTGTAAAAATGTAGTCTAAGATCTGTTAATAAGTTTAATGAACTAATTTTTTTTACAATTATTTCAAAAAAGGTTGCAACCTGTGTTTGGTTTACCTGTGAGATCGGCCATAAAAATTATGTTTCTTGTAATAGTTTTTTCATACAATGGGTCAAAGTAGCTGTAATTTTCTGAACTTGCTAAAAAATAGTTTTTTTTCCTTTTTGAGACCATATTACAAATAATTGTACTTCTATAAGGAGCAAATATTAAGAATGTATTAGCTGACTAGTGTGGATGAGTGTACCAGTACGTGTCTTCGTGTTTGGTTGGTGAACTAAACCAATCCATTCACGACAAATTCATCCATATTCATAAAATATTCTTATGAGATGTTGCATCTTTTTGTACGGGAAAGCAGGCTGAACCATTCCTTCCAGACTATCTTAGCTCTACTAATTACTTGTGATTAAGTTTAATTAGTTAAGGGCACTCCCAATGGGTAGTTCCTAGAGCTAGTTTCTAAAGGAGAGAGAAAGCAATAAATAGTCATTTAGACTTAATCCCTTCCAATGCATAGTTTCCATAGTAGTTTCTATGTCATGATAATTTTAATGTTCCCTTGCATGATCTATAAAAAAGGTTTGTTCAGCTGTGGCAACAATATATGTAGCTTTCATGTGGCCACAAAAAGTGTTAACGAGTGTTTGCCAACGCTTGACTTCATTCGTTAAAATCACATGCCCGATTAGAACTGGACAAAAACGGCTTTCATTGCATAATGAAAAAGAGCAATAAAATGTATAATTGCAGTTTAAGCTTTCCGAACAAACAACTCTAAGTTCCTGCTGAAAATGACAGATACTAGTTTACATGGTAGATGTTCTATATGATAGAAAACGACAGATATTCCAAGGTAAAGAACTCCATCTATCATCCTTCAAACAGAACATACATTGTCCCATACGACACCCAGTTCAGCAACCAACACTATTTGTGACATATATCTTCCAAACTAAAAATGACTTGAATAATCAAGCTCGCTGCTGGGGTGTTTGTCGCAAACAAATGTAAGCAGTGAATCCTGACAGTGCAAAAATAAATACTAATCTAGTTCAGATGTAGAAGAACATACAGTGTTTGAGAAATGAATATATTAACTGAGTAGCAGGGCTTGCGAAATGAATACTACTAATCTAGGAACCGCATACTGGACAAATCACGTAAAAATAATCTAAACAAGTGCCCTACCAAATCACGTAACACTAATCTAAACAAGCGCACTACCAAATCACCTAACACTAATCTAAACAAGCACACTGCCAATGCAAGCACACCGATGGCACAGAATTGCATTGATATCACCCAACAAAAAGGATTTGATCTATTTTGCTTCCAGAAGAACAAGCACATACCTGGAATGTCAAAATCTGCGCGGACCAGTTCGCTGAGCAGCCCGAGCCAGCGTGACGAGGGCAGCCGCCTGGCGTGCCGGCGGCGCACAAGCGGAGGACTTCCTCATCCATTACAGGCGAGAGATTTAGGATGAATTTCTTCAGATTTCGGAGGGGATTGCAGGAAGGACGGAGGGAGGTGGGACGGCGGCGCTAGGATTCCTGGCGGGGTGCACGCGGAGGCGGGAGTCCAGGCGGCGCCGGCACGAGTTCGCGCGGAAGCGGGAGCACGGGGGCCCGGAGGCGGGAGCACGGGCGTGCGTGGACTCGGGAGCTCGGCCGGCAAGGGCGCGGCGGTCCTACGCCTAGAGCCGATCCACCTCCGCCGCCGGCCACTCCCAGCTCCGACCACCCGAAGCACGGTCGCACGACGACGGCGCGGATGCGCGCGGGCGAAGGCTGGCGCGGGCGCATGCACAGCGACAAGGGGAGATGAGGGGCGCGGCGGTGGGAGAGAAGAGGGGCGCGGCGGGGAGAGGAGGGGCGCCGCTGTGGGCGACAGCAGGGACCGGCGGGGAGGGAGAATGCCGCCGGTAGGAGAGAATTTTCGATTCTTACCGCAAAGATATGCCAGCCTCTCAATCTGGCATTTAATTTGTAAGTATTTCAATTATTATTATTAAATATATTTTTTATTTTAAAACATAGTATTTTTTAAAAGTTTTAATTATTTTCACTGTTTTATATTGTATTAAAATAAACAAAATTTAAATTTAAATAAGGCTAATAGTATAATAAATACATGGCATAATTACATAATATAATAATATAATATAAAATAATAAAAATGTTAAAATTTTAAAAAAATAATATATTTTAAAATAAAAATTGTATTTAATGGTAAAAATAAAAAAGCTTAAGGTGAAAATTGAAAGGTTACCGTATCAGCAGTAAGAATTGAAAAATCTCCCGGTAGGAGATAGGAGCGGGGAGCGGGCAGCGGGCGAGAAGAAAATGGCGCGAGTGGCTGCTGCATTTCGCGCGTGGAGCCTTCGTTTCGTGCGGCGGCGTACTCGATCCGGAGCGCCGGTGATGGAAACGACCGAAGTCTTCCCAACGTTGTTTCTCCGGTTTCTTCGAGCTTCGATTCTAGCGACGAAATCGTTCCACGGTGAAGAAACGGTTTCAAGTTTTTCTACTCTCTCTCTACAGTAATTACTTTGTCACATCAGTAAAGTGTTGATGTAATTTATGAGATAGAAACCACCATTAATTACTATTGGAGTGCCCCAATAATAGTTGTTATTAAGGAAAATCAATTAATTTTTAATTGTAATTAGATATTATTCGTTCTACCAATTAATTATTAATAATGTTTAATGATGTTTAGTGAATACAATTAACGATAGTTTGTCAACATTAATACATCCTTCATTCCTAATTGTTGTCACTGTTGACTTTTAACGTCAATTTTAACTATTCGCCTTATTAAAAAAATTTATTCAAATATGTAAAATTATAAGTTGTAATTCAAATAACTTTAACGATAAAGTAAATTATAATAAAATATATAATATTCATCAAGATTTTTTTAATAAAACAAATAATCAAAGTTAATGTTAAAAATCAACGCTGACAAAAAATTAAATACACACAATGCTCTTTTACTTAATATAGATAGTCCAATCACAATAATTGGTGCACGATAATTGAATATAGAAGGACATCCTATCATTAGATACACACAATGCTCTTTCACTTAATATAAATGGTCTAATCACAATAGCTGTTTCACGACAATTGAATATAGAGATGAGCTCTTTTTTAAATACATGTTTTTTTTCTTTTAAAAATAAATTACTGCTAAATAATTTTATCATGTTTAGAAACTTTGGAGATGGTAAGGAAAGCATGAAAAATGACTTAAAAATGCTCAAGACCAGCAAGGCACATTGAACTTCGGAGGAGATTCAATCCAACTCGAAGTCGAGTTGTCTTCGAGTTTCAAGAGCAGTTCACACTAAAACAGACGTTCAAGTCACATACGGGATCTGTTTTAGACATTTTAGATATGGTTAGAAAGCTAATAAAATAATTTTTCCAATGGCATCAGTTTCATCTCCAAATTCGACCGAAATCAACAGAAATCGTTAAAATAAAATGATGCTCAGAAACTGCTCTGCGTGCTGCGACACTATCTTTTGTCTTTTAGGCCGTGTATCTTTTTAAGGTCTATTAGTGTTAGGATTTGCCCTTAAGGTCATTCTAAATCTATATAAACAATAGCTGCCGTCATTAGAGTTAGGTTTTTTTCTTAGTTTAATCTGTTATTAAACAGTTTCGCCATTTGGTGATTTGTTGGTTTTTAACTTTCTGAGTTTAATTCAGATTTCGCAATTGAGTTGTATTTTTTTTTTGTTTTTGCATGTGTTCTTATATTCACATGCTGAGATTAACCTTTTTGACGAGGTGAATCGCGTGTGCATAGTTGATAACCAGAGCAGAAGTGGTGCTGCGATTGCGAGGTTCGAATCGTGTTGATTTGAGACCGGATCGATTGTGTGTCGCATCTTTACTAAATTGAAAGTTACCATAATCTGACAGAAAATCGAGAACTAGGTACACATCAGAGAGAGCACAAATTAGTGTAGTCTACTGATGCCTATAAATCTAAAAAATATTATCATTAAAAATAAGTAATTTACATGTTGATGTAATATGGTATTTATAAGTGAGGCAATATATTTCTATACTATCATACAACAAAAAAAAACAAAATTATGTACCATCTCACCCAGCTAACCAAACATCATATTTGTACCATCTTGTCCAGCATCCAGCACCATTCCACCCACGGGAATCATCCCATCCGCGTAGGCCAATTCGTGGCCTCTATCCGACCACCCCCACGAGCAGGCCCTCCTGGCCTTTTAGCCCAGCGCCACCAACAAGCCGGCCTAGATTTTGTCTTTTTTATTTTCTTTTTATATGTTTTCTTTTATTTCCTTTTTATTTTTCTCTTTCCTTTGTTTTCTTTTTATTTTTTTATTTCTAATATCTTTTACATTTTCCCTTTTAAACTTTGCCCATTTCTTTTAACTTTTTCTTTTCATTTTTTCATTTTTATGTTTTCTTTTTAATTTCGCTCATAAACACATCCATCAAAATATTTAAAATATTTTATTTTTATTATTAAAACAATTGATTTTATACTAGAATAATTAATTTTTATGGTTCGAACAAATTAAATTTGCTACTAGAACAATTAAATCTACCTATCGGAACAATTAACTTTTATGGTTGAAACATATTATATTCACTAGCAGCATAATTGAATCTTACCACTGGAACAATTGGCTTTTATGACTGAATGAATTATATTCACTATTAGAACAACTGATTCTTACTAGTGAAACAATTAACTTTAATGTCTGAAATAATTTATATTCAGTACTAGAACAAATTATATGATAAACTCCTTCCATCCCCTTTTACATTTCATCCTGGTTGTGAGCACGTAATTAATTCGAATGAAAAAGATGAGATGTACTAAAAATGAAGATGAGACAGATAGAGATATGAATATACAAATGAATAAAAATGTAAGTTAATGGTGGAAACTTGTAAACTCTAGATGGCAAGTATTTAGGTGCGGAGGGAGTATAATTTTCATTTTTATAGGCAGATGTTTTTAGTATAACAAACTTATATATCATTCCATTCTATTTTTAGTAATGACCATGCTTTAGTAGTTAACATGTCATTTCAATACATTTTTGTAAAAAACAAGTTATATTATTACACTTAGGTCCCGTTTGGTAGCACTCTGACTCCTCAAAAACAGTTTCGGCTTTGGCTTCTTTGAAAAAAAAGTTTCTACGGCTTCAGCTCTGACTCCTTTAAAAACATTTAGTACAGGGGCTTCTTCTGTAGATTTTTTCTATTTTTTAAAGTAGATAATATAGTTAAATGTCACTCGTACCCTTATTTTGAATTAAAAAGTCCATTCGGTTACCCCCATTCAATGGTGCGGCTGAGATAGTCCAGATGCAGGGAGGAGACGCTGCAGGTTGCAAGAGCTTGGGAAATCGGAGATCCAAAACTGGCCGCTTGAACACCAGTGTTCAATTCGTGGTTGTCGCTTAGGGAAAGCCTGTTGCTGCCAAGAATCGGTGAGGAAAAATAGGAGTACGTGAGTTTGGGTCTGGACGGTAACGAGATAAGAGGAGATAAAACAGAGGAGCACAGGTGATTGCAAGTGGAACGGGTATTATCATAAATCGTATATCTCACAAAATCTATGTTAGTGGTTTTAAACTAATGATATATTTTTTACGGTTTAATAGTGATCCACTTGCGAAGCTCACTGGATAAGTGGATACATTCGCAATAACTCGCAAAAACCCGTCACTTTATTATGTTTGTTCTACTTATACTAATTTGCATAAAGTTGCTTACTATTATTTAGAATATTTTTTCAACAAATTTTAGTCAAATTTGTTGAAATTTTACAGTGTGAACGCGAGATTTTAATTCTAGATTCAACTTTAAACTCATTAGAATAAGTAAAAAATTATTACTTTAAAGTTACTAATATTTTTGAATTAGGTGTATATGTAATAATAGAGCGATAAATTATATGTTAAGTAGATAAGTTATGAATTTTTGTAATAAACGCATATTTTATCTATATCAAATGATGCGATTTACGAGTTCTCACAAAGCTCACATACTTAATTTACGATTAACAATGTGACTCGCGGCTGCAAGGAAACTCGCTGTAACGGGTGGTTATCAGAGAGATAGAGATAAAAGAAAAGGCCAGGGCAGTTGGGAAATTGATTTGCCAGCGTGGATGGAGGGGCCAGCAAAGCTGCCTTTCTCCGGCTCCTGTTTTTTCCATCGGGCTCCTTCCTGAAAAATTGGAAAACGGGCTTCTCCTACATATGTTTGGTACGGCTCCACTTGAAATTGATAGAGAAGCTCTTCAATAAGCCCTATCAAATGGAGCTTTAATATTTTTCATATCTGCATAAAGTTTACGAAACAAGTCCAAAATTTTCAAATATTTCGATTGAAAAAGAATTTGGAATACATTTGTTTTACTTTTTGTTATACGTTGTGTGTGATGAATGTTGTACTTAGTCGTGGTAACTTTGTTAATTCGAACCACTACTATGCTTCAAAAATTCAGAAAAATGTTAAAACAACCGCAGCATCACTAGCATCCAACCGAGCAGCAAATTCGATTCAATAATCATTCCTAACTCCAGTAACTGAAACATTTAAAAAATACTTTCTCTGATTTTAAATTATTGATACCATTAACTTTTAACATCAATTTTAACCATTAATCTTATTAAAAAATTATTTTAATATGTAAAATTATTATTTATAATTTAAATTTCACTAATGATAAATTAAATAATAAAAAATTTAACAAATTTGAACAAATTTTTTTAATAAAATAAATAGTCAAAATTTTAAAAGTCAACGGTATCAATATTTTAAAATCGACGAGAGTAGAAATTAGCCACTACCAGAGGATCCTTTTATGTTCCTCGTAAGTACAATGTTATCCCACCCATCTCCGACAACCTGGCGCGTGAGGAGGTGGGCTGTTTTATTTTTCAGAAGTGGGCCGTATTTGTTTTTTTTTCTTTTGATGCTTAGCTGGAGCTGCTGGACAGAATGTCAATTGCTCCTTGTAGAACTGTTTTTAGACTTCTTCTGAATTTCTAACGCCTAATATTTATAAAGTGCTAAATAAAAATATTTTTGGCACCTAGTACAATATTTACCAACTAAATTTGCTAATTGAAATAGTGCTAAATAATGTTCAAAGCTCATGTTAAAAGTCAATAGTGTCTCTATTTTAAAAACCAGAGGAGGTACAAATTTTATATACCATATTATTAAGAAAAATATAGTGATTTCTTTTAAAATTTACTTTTACAAAAAAAGAGAAATACTGAACTTTACAACTATAAGAAAAATACTAAACTTCAAAGATTCAATTTTCTAGTAGTTAATATAAATTGTTCCCGCTATAAAAGTCAACTTTTTTCAGTAGCAATGTTTAATTGTTACAGTAGTAAGATTTAATTGTTTTAATAATAAATATAAATTGTTCCAACCTTAAAAGTCAATTGTTTTGGCAACAAGATTCAATTGTTTTAGTAGTAAATATAATTTATATCTGTCATAA
>BCLH01001187.1:7792-22123 GCA_001602315.1 Zoysia pacifica
ACAAAATCTTTTGGCACAACCATCTGACATTATTAGAACTATCAAGCGCAGTTCAACTTCAGATATTTGCTTGAATCTCCAATAAAAAAATGGAGAGGAGTGAGATGTAGCTCAAATTTAAGTTTTACCAATTGGAAAAAATGTGAATGTCAAAAAAAAAAAAAAGAAACCCCTGAGAGGCAGATTATGGCAAACATTATGTATTTTGATAAATTGCTAAATGTTGTATTTCTACCATATAGCCACTTCAATTAGATATATTTTGTAAAAAATGATAACATGATTTTGTAAAATACCAACCTTATATATAACCAGGTTCAGAAATATTGGGAGAAAACTTGATGGGCCCTTTCGTTCATAAACCTGAACCGGTTCTGGTATACATGCTATCATCAGGTCCCAACCTGAACCTGAAGTGGACTTGGGTGACATGTGACTGTAAGGATAATTACACATATATTGCACTCAAGAACAATAATAGTTTGATAGATTTAAACTCAAAATGGCCAACTACAGAAGTTCAAATGCTTAACAGAATGTATTTTAAGCATACGAAAATCTACAATAATTAAGTTTTGAAAATGGTATAATGCCTTTGATTGTTCTTGAGGCATCAGTTTAAGGGTATCCATTGTCCAATGTTTCAGTCCATGGAATTGGAGATGAAGAGTTCTTTGCCACAATCTTTTAAAAATGACTAAAGGGATGCAATATCTCCATCTGTCTTCATGATGCAATATTCTACAATACAGTAATCCAATTGTACAGAACAAGCTACTTATAAATTTACTCTGCCTAAAATCCAAATGTGGCAATTAAACTAAATTCAGTTGGGTTGAAGCAATGAGCTTATCTGCTAGAAGATAATGAAGAGCATCAGAGGAGGTGTGGAGCCGCCGGGTCAGCGGAGGCCAAAGCGGCAGTCATGAGGCTGTGGGGCAGGACTGCAGGGTGCGTCCATGGCGGAGCGGGCGGTGGCTGAGGTGGGGAAGGTGGGGCAGTGGTCGATGGGTCGAAGCTTGCACGTTGGGGCAGGAGCGGCCGAGTCAGGGGGTGGGGTGGCACCGCACCAGGCGTGGGTCCGCGTCGAGGCAGAGGACAAGGTGGGGGGCTGCTGGAGAGGAGGCCTTCTTGTTGTACAGTTTGCTCTTATTTTTTTTAATATATATCAACCGGTAGGGGTTTCTTTTTTTATCTTACCAATCACAGTTTTATGGACGACGCACATCGTATGCCTTAAAACATTGTATTTTCAAAAATAAATGCACATCCCAAACTGGAGTATCGGCTAGGATAGTAGGGTACCCAAAGTTATCTTTGTTTTGGCCTTTGAAGTTTGAACAATCTTGTTTATGATAATGCCTACATGCCTCCTTACTGCGAAGCAAGCAATATGCTGAGACAGTTCATGAATCACATAACTATGTTACACTAGTGTTGTAAGTGTTTGTTGCCATGTGTTGTTGAGGGAAAAAAATCGAGTTTCTAGTGTTTACATGTTGTAGTTCAGTAGCAACCTCTTGTCATACATCTGCTGAAGTGCGATTTTGAATTTTCAGGAGAAAGTATAGAAACCATTGATGATGGTTCAAAATGGATTAATGTGAGGAAAGGGACCTGCTGTATATGCTGCGAGACTCCAATTGACTCTCTTTTGTACAGGTTTGTCTTGCGCCGCGCAATTAGTTGATGAGAGTACATAGTCGCGAATACTAACCAAGATTTCTTTGGGTGTTCACTGATAGATGCGGGCACATGTGCACATGTTCAAAATGCGCCAATGAATTGGTCCGAGGCGGGGGCAAATGCCCCCTGTGCCGTGCACCCATAATTGAGGTGATCCGAGCATACTTCATCATGTAGATACAGGAAAGGACAAAAGGAGAATACACTGGAGACATGTTTCGTTCTGCTGATGCTTGCAATTATTGTTAGTGGGTGTGTATTCCAATTTTTGGCTCTTGGGGCGTACCCGTACATCATTCCTAATGCGTTCATTTTTTTGACTGTAGCCTGCCATGGTGTAATATATGGTTTTTGGGTGTGTGGCAGCGCAAGTTCTCTGATTTGGAACGACACATTAATTAACTTGGGATCGGATCTTAGATTGAGCATGTCAAAGCAAAAGAAAGGTGAATTGCACTGAAGTTCGTAAATTAGTGCATCGTGCTTGGAAAAGTTCTCTCTAATGTATGGGTACCGTGGGGCATGGCTCTTGATACTTTTGTTTGAGTATAATTCGAGGGGCATATGCACTTGCTGCACCTGGATTTACCTTTTTACAATAGCTACATACTCCTGTCTGCGTCACATGTGTGGTACATAATCAGCAAGTAAATCCAAACTGATCAGGAAGCATTTTGTTTGGGTATGTTTGCATCCGTGATCAATTCTTGCTCGTCTCTGCATTCCTTATTGCGACCAAAATTAGTTAAAATTCAGTGTGACCACATGCAGATGGCCGTGTGCAAAATGAATATTTGAACCCTAGGAGGAAACACATGAGAATAATGTTGCACACTATAAAGTAGTACACAATACTAGGATATGCATTCTTCTTCTTTTAAAGAATTAATCAAGTGGTTTCAGGCATATTTCAGGCATATCTACAAGCAACAAGGCATTGCAAAATGATTCTTCACAAAGAACAAAATGATATCAATGTCACTGAATTGAATAAAGGTACTGAAAATAGCGTACGGGCTGAAGCGACGGGCTGAAGATTATCAGAATCTCAGATGAGTCGCGCTGATGAAACTTTACCTCTTTAGAAATAGCAGTGCTACACTGCAAAAGAAAGGTAGTAAGCACAATGATCAGTCAGGGTACTAATATTGATAAAATATTGTGCAAATTTGAAACAAGATATAGTTACAAACTGCACCGTGGCCCTAAAAATGACTGAAGTGTGGCGGCCGAAAAAACTGGCGGGGAAACCCCTAAGAAGGGCTGCTTCTCTGAAAGAATTTTAGTGATTCTACAATAAAAAATAATTCTATGGCTGAAAATAATTTTTTTTTTTTACTTTTAGTGATACAAAACTATCATGACCTGCAAGGCTGCAAGTGAATTTGATGGACCTAAAAAGTGTACACAATAACAAATCTTAAATAGCAGAAAATTATAATGTCACGTACATAATTTAGTGAATTATAATAGTATTTCTCAATCAAAGAAAGTTATAGTGGTATAAAACTAATTATTCCTTTTTAGTTCTATGTTGCTCGGTTGTATGTTGTGAACTTTAGACATGTTATCTTGAATGATTATATCGATGGTTCTGACTTAATTAGTGGTTACTAACCAATACCAACATTTTTCTTTCAAACTTATTTGTTTTTGGAAGTCCAAAATTTGCTCTGTTCATTTTGTTTTTTGAGATGTCGAGAGATGATACAAAACTGGATCTTGTTTCCTTGACCCTCATCCAGAGGACCTTCCGCAATTGATATGGGCCAGTAGGGGCAGACCCACCTACTGACCCACCCATTGACGATGCTCAACATCATTAGACTACATTGCTGCAAAAATCAGGTGGAAAGTAGAAATCGAACTTGAGCTCAAAGGAAACTTAAACTCACATGAGTACTTAGACACACCATATTACATATAAAGTAAATATGTATTTAATAAATTTTAATCAGGTCATGCCGTGGTATTCATTAGGCAACACTTCAAGCCCAAGCATGAATCGAAGTACAATGGATCTGGGCCATGCAAAACAATGTGGTCTTCAGACCCATCATAGCCGGGACAGCCTGTCCCAATGTGTGATTTGAACCAGCTAATGGGCCTGCTCGCTTCTGCTACATTTTGCTGTGCTGCGCTGCTGCTGTTTGCAGCCAGCATGCAACACCAAAAATTAATGAAAATAAGTCCTTTTGCACGGTGACAGTTTACCAAATCACAAACAATTGCATCAGATAATTTTTAACAAATCTGAAGTACAACCTTACACACACACACAAACACACAAAGCTGACACTCATTTTAAGCCATACAAACCAGCTGCAATCCAATAATAAACAGTACTCCATCAGCAACTATTGCTGTTAACCATTCATGTTCAGTATTAGTTCGCACATCCAATTGTTGAAGGCATGTGTTGTCCACCTCCATGTCCGGTTCACCATTGTCCATCGCAAAATTATGGAGCGCAAAACATGCGACAATAATCTTTGATTGCTTCTCTGAAGAATACAATGGAATCCCTTTTAGAATGTGCCATTTACTTTTTAAAACCCAAAATGATCTTTCCACAATATTCTGCAAAGAAGAATGGTAGTAATTGAAAAGCTCATAAATATTTTCTGGTCCTTTTTCCTCAAACTCGCCCAAATGATATATGTTCTTGCGGTATGTAGTCATATATCCCGCACATAAGGGGAAACCAGTCCACTAGATAATACTTATCTACAAAATAGATATAGTTATATTTTCTGTATCAATTGTATCCGTAACAACACATGGACATATGGGGTTCATTTCAGTTAATGTACCTAGTGGTGGGTGAGGAAAATGGTTTGAATTGTTATCTGCCTCCCTGAACACTGTCATATTATGAGCAAAACCTCTCTTACCTGTTACCACAAATGTAAACCTCATATCCATCTCACATACAGCTAGTACATTTTGGCTAGTGAACCCTTTCCTATTAATAAAATTATCATGTGCAGGTTCGGAAACTACCACTAGAATATGGGTTCCATCTATAGCTCCTATGCACCCATCAAAGTAAGGTGACAATTGACGAAGTTTAGGATGTGTAAATCTGAACCTGCGATCTCTAGGCTTAATAATCATACATCCAAAAGATACCATAGCCTGTAGCACCTCTCCGAACTTCCTAATCACAGTATCCATTGACCTGCCAAATTGTTCGGACATTTGTCTTTACAAGAACATCCCTAAAGCTTTAATTGATTTATATTGACTTGTTGATTTCAGCACAAGGTTTGTAACTACTCCCCCTGTCCCAAAATAAATGTCATTTTAGATTTTCAAACTTCTATCTTTGACCATTCGTCTTACTCAAAAAATTTGTGATATTATTATTTATTTTATTATAAAATGATTTATTATTAGAAATACTTTAAGTATGATTTGTTTGTTTTTGTATTTTCATGAATTTTTTAATAAGACAAATGGTCAAACATTGACTTTTAAAAGTCAAAAAGTCACTTATTTTAGGACGAAGAGAGTATGGTATGCAACTGGTGGAATGCAGTAGGATGAAGACGAAAGTTTAAGTAGCACTTGGTATAACAGAGATTAAGAGCTACCCATTGACGACCCATCAACTCTTGTACGGGCAGCGAAGCATCTTGACTTCTAGATTCAGATGAACTTGAAGATGCAAGTGCTGCTAATACACCAACGGTTGCACCCATATCCTACCAAACATAGTCACCAAAGGGATTGGGACAGTTTCGACACCAAAAAATCATCAAGACAGGCAACCGTGGAACTTGTGTTGCTTGAACTTACAGAACTTAACATTCTGCAAGCAAAGAAATATGTCACACGATAAAAAAAAATATGGTAGTATACAGAAACTACTGCATTACGTACCTCTTTACGAACTCCCCAATTTGGTTGTGTCACACTATGTTCTTGCAAAAAAAACCTTGTTTATAAGACAATTCACATTTCAGCACATACTATTTTAAAAAAGTGTAAGTATAACAATTGCGGAACTATAATCTAGGTACATGCATGCAAATTTATATAAAGTACTTAGAAACACATAATTCATGACAATACAAACATAAGCTAGTTGCCATATTAGTTGGCAGCACTGACAACACTGCATTGAGCCACACAAAATATTTGTAACCACACAATAGAAGCATGTCCATATCACTTCTTTCTAGCATTTTCCGATGTCCACCGAAGCCATGCAATACAATTCTCTGGGGTACGTAATGTCTGAAAATGATGCACAATGTCCTGCTGATCTAAACAGCTCAATAGTTATGAAAAATAGCTCAGACCCTTGATTCACACCATCATCTTCAACAACTTGTAGCAGTTGTTTAATTTCATCTTGTTCTCGAATCATCGCACAAATTTCATTCCTACTTCTTTCTTAGCATGCTCTCTTATATGCGTTCTACATAGTACTCTATACTCTTAGTCCTCTTAGATGGCGGGCTGTCAACCACCTGATCCTTTGAAAGCTTGCACGATATACGACCAACATCAGAACTACCAATATTGTTATTTGATGTTGAAGCATAGTTATCGTCACTGCCACCACTAGGCGTTCGGTCTCCAATACCACCAACACATAACATGTTACCATCTTCAGTGTCCATACTTCCAAACAGAATAGATAGTTCATGCTCATGCGAAAGCGGTTTCCTCTGAAATGTTTCAGCTAACTTGTCCTCCTACAAGGAACAAATGTTTAAGATGTTAGATTTATGAGCAATAGTGTCCCCTTATGCAATTATGGAGAATAAAAAGTGCAGTCATCACCGCAACTCGGTCATCCCACCAAGTGTCATCCATTGTTATAGTCCCAATTGTATTGTTCTAGCCACCTCCACTTGCATTTTTTAGTTTCCTCCATACCTTAAAGAGCCTCTTGAGATTGTTAAATCTATTTTGCAGCTGTCATAGCACATTCCTGGTTGTTGGCGAAAATTATAATACAAGTTTTTCCAACCTGTTTTGGTAAGCTCTTTTTTATAATTGTAGTTCAACTTCTCCTTCTCAGCAATGCATAGGTCCGAGAAAATATTAGTAAGATCATTGTCACAATACGCACGTCGAGCAGCCATCTGTGTGCAAATATAAGTATAGGATACAATGTACAAATCGAAAAGCTACTTTTTCACATGAAAAAACTTGGACGATGCTAAATCCTACAAGCAGTGTAATATGGATTTTTTGATGAAACAGCATGCAGGGTGACGGTATATCCTACAAAAAAACTGTTAAATAATGAAGCTAAATAATGAAGCATAGGCTGCACCATGAACTTGGAAATAGAAGCCTCTTTAAGCAGCTTGTGGCCTTGTCACAACATGTATAATGCAACCCCATCGCAGGAGCAGGTGAGCAGTCCTTTTGAACGGATCTCTTGAGCACTTCTGCTAGACAAGAGAAATCTAAAAAGAAAAAATAAACTCAGCAACAAATTGTTAGAAATGACGGCTCGAGAACCTAGATATCTCCAAAGCCTCTCACAAATCTACCAAATTAAGATCATAAAAATTCTATGTCCCAACTAATCGAACCAAATTGAGCTAAGCTCCATAAAAACCAATAGCCTAGAAAGCAAAAAAAGACACACACTTATGGAGAGGAGTCTATCTAAGAACTATGCGCCACAGAAGAGGATGCAAAAGTAGCAACACTTGGATCTAGAAAGCAAATCACCGAAACTTCTAATGAAGAGGGAACGAGTTAATCGATCGCGGATTTCATATCTCTCATACAAGGTTGAATGACCTGTAGCCTTTCGCCAAGAGAGGGGAGTTTTGTGGATTCACTTTTACTTATTTTTTAATAATTTTGTAAATTAGCTGTAGTCGAGCGACTGTACGTTCGTAATTGACGTAGCACAACAACAATAATTTCAAACGAACAGATCTAATATTTTTTTAAAAATTCAAGTGAACAGATCTAATATTTTTTTTAAAAATCTATTGAGCCA
Organism: Zoysia pacifica; assembly: GCA_001602315.1. Lineage (NCBI taxonomy): Eukaryota > Viridiplantae > Streptophyta > Magnoliopsida > Poales > Poaceae > Zoysia > Zoysia pacifica. The sequence goes on from BCLH01001187.1 coordinate 15,456, forward strand.
ACCCATCTAACACGATCTGTTTGGACACGAGCAGTGAGTCATTGACCCATACCTAAACTGTGCCCGATGCACCGTCCGTGGGGAAACAAAAGGCCAACTCACTGTCTCACTCCCTCGGCGAATGAAAATTGGATCATCCGGTCCGCCATGGTGGCGACTCCTGGTCAGGCGGCCCATGCCTCCCCGGGGGCCAGCGCCACCGTGTCCTCCTCCATTTCCGATGACTCCTCCGACGTCTCCTCCCAGTTCAGTTTGTCTTCTCGCGCGCTCTCTCTCTCTGTCTCCGGGGACAACCCCTCGGGTTTCTTCCTCTCGCCTTTCTTCTGGGTAGTGTTTGCATATCCCAGAATGGGAGAAAGATTTCGATTTCTTAACTTGAGAATCGAAACGCTTGTGTATTTCGTGTCCTGCGAGCAGGCCCTGCTGTATTGATTCCTACCTATCAATTTTGCAGGTCCAGTGATGTGAGCGTGTGGGATTCCCAAGGTATTACACCCTTCTCTTCCGCTCCCAGCATCTACTTCAATCTGCCATTTTGTGCATCTACATCAGCTCCTGCTCCATGTCGATTCCCCTAGCAATTTTCTTCCATCCCCAAACAACTTTAACTATCATGCACCGTCACAATGCAATATGATTGGATACTTACAGAGCACATCGATTTTCCCCACTCTTCAGTGTTACGCAAGCACGCTGAGTGCCTCGAGTTGGAGGAACTGGCTGCAATCTCAGTGGATCCTATTCTTCTCCCAACTCTCAATGATTTGCTTCTGGAGGTGTACACCCTACTGCGTCCCAAGCCTCTTGAATATGAGCAACGCAATACCTTGGTCCATGTCTTCAAAGAGATGACAAGTAAAATCTTTGGTAAATTTCTATTTCATGTGGATGTTGCTGTTAAATATTGTCATGTACTCCTGATCTTCAAAATTATCATCATCATTACTTACAAGCACTAAAAGTGCTGACCAGTAATTAGTGTGTAGTGTGAAATCAAGCACTTCCAAATACTCTCTTTAACATCAGTCCTTGAATTCTGCTGCCTAATACCAATAAATAAGGCTACTTTAAGAATTATGTTCTGCCCTGATGCTTCGAGTATGTTTTTGGATAATTGAATATGCAATACATTATGTCCAGCCTATAGATAACTTGATAAGAGAGCTTTGCTGTCATATTTCACCATGTTACGGTTAAGTGTTGTGAAACATGAATACTTCTAAAAAAAAAAAGAACCAATAAGCAAGGATTACTAGACTCTTCTAGATGTGCAGGAATCACATAATCATATTTATGCTTGACTTTGTCCATCACATGTTGACCTTTTATCTGTAATATTCTTTTTTCAACTGAATTATCTGTTATGTATTGACCTGACCTTTCATTTAACATAACATTTCAGGTAGCAGCAATGGGCTTCCAGCTGTGGAAGCATTTGGATCATTCACAATGGATTTATTTACTCATCATAGTGACCTGGACATTTCTATCAATTTCAGTGACAGCATTGTTGATCGATATACACGCAAGAAAAAAATCTCCGCACTTAGAAAATTCGCCAAAGTTCTATATTCTCATCAGAGTAAGAATTTCTATGCTTTCAAGTTCTTTTATTATCCATTCTTAAACTGGGGGATTGTCCTTCACAAATTAAGGGTCACCTAAATTCGAATGGAGGGATAATTTAACTTTATAGACCTTTCCATGTCCAGATCCTTTATTATAATTACCCAACTCCAGTTGTGTGAATGCCTTAGTTTTTCGTGATCAGCAGAGCTTCTCATATATGTAAATATGGGGAAATGGCTTTCATAAAATACACCTGACTATATCTGTACTATTTTCTTGTTTAATCTATCATCTGCAATAATATATTCTCAACTTCAGGAGATGGAATTTGCTATGGGGTTTTACCTATTTTAAGTGCCAGGGTGCCAATTTTGAAGTTTATTGATCGTGGCACGGGGATTGAATGTGATATTTCAATTGAGAATAAAGATGGCATGACTAGATCGATGATCTTCAAATTTATTTCATCACTTGACGAAAGGTTTAATATCCTAAGTTATTTGGTAATATAGTCTTCTTTGTCTCCCCGATTACTTCAACTTCATGTTCTGTCTCCACGGATACATCGTAGCAGAGCCATATGATCAAGTTGAAACTATTTGAGATCTATATCTTTCCAATTTCCTTTTTATTCTTCAGGTTAAGTCCTGGGCTTTGTTACATGGTTTAAATAGCCCGAGAGAACTAACTATGAGCTCGATGTCAATCATTTCATTAGTTGCTTTCCATTTACAGGTATGATGGACTGTTTTTTTATTATTATTACTGTTGTTGTTGTTGTTGCCGCCCAAACATTTGTTTTGATTACTGTATTACTAATCAACCTGGACATTTGAAGATACAACCTTTGGCTTCATAAAGAAAGCGAGATGGAATTTACTGAGTGGCTTATAAATTATATATTTTAGTATCAACAAATGCTGAAGTTTGATGTTAGACTTATGCCTCCTTTGGAAGGGCATCTCCTCCCAAACAACTCTGGCTTATAGGGAATCTTTAGCAATACTACAATAAAAACATCTTCTGGAAAACATTCTCGAAAAACTGGAAGCTGGTGGAGCTAGAAAAACTGGCTTCACCGGCTCACTAGCCATTTTGGTTGGGGGAGGCTGGAGCCCCTCCCAAACGACCCTTAATTCCACTTCCTGCTTCTGAAACTGGATTTTTTTCTGTTTGCTTTTATGGTGTCATGGTAGTGTATTTTTGAACATTGGCTCCTCAGATACATGGCTAAGAGAATAGGCACGGCATTTGATACTTCATTGCTTTCTTTATCTGAACAAATTGAATTCAAATCTTCAAAACGTGCAGTGCAGACCCGACAACCTCCAATATTGCCTCCGTTTTCTGCCTTTCTAAATGGTTAATATCGATCATGTTGCTCCTTTTTTGCTTTTTTGTTATTATTCGGCTAAATATCTAATTCTGACCAAAGAAAACTGTCTTCATTCTTACCCCTGCAGATGGTTTAGACTGTGCCCATGTTGAGAGGAATATCAGGTTGTTCAAGGGCTTTGGGAGCAGAAATAAGGAATCTGTAGCTGAACTGTTTGTTTCATTGATAAGTAAAGTGAGTTACTTTAAGGTCCAACAGTTTATGTTTTGCAGTGCTTGCTATTTTTGCATATTTGTATCTGTAAGCCATGCCTTATGCTTGTTGGTACATGCAGTTATTTCTTCACGCCCGCATATTTAATAGTGTACTAGCCTATCAGGTTCTTGTAGAACAAAGATCATGGTCAATTTATCTGAGTAAATTTTGATATTCGTCCATCACATCATGTTGCTTTCTCCACCTAGCCTTTTGAGCTATGTTAAGGTGGTTGTTTTGCAGTTAGTAAGTGGTAACTAAGGAAGTGCTTATTTTGGCTTATCCTGCAGCTACTGTCAGCAGAAAGTTTATGGGAGCATGGGCTTTGTGCCAGCAATTTGGAAGCATCATGGATCTCTAAGACCTGGAAGAAAGGAGTTGGGAACTTAAGTGTAGGTATTCTATGCGTTGAGTAAAACATCAAAGGGTTAGCCTTTTACATTGAAAAAACATAATTTGAATTGTTATTTTCATTCAGGTTGAAGATTTCTTGGACCGGTCACAAAATTTTGCCAGATCAGTAGGCAAGGTGCAGATGCAGAAGATTTGCAAATGCCTAAGAGATTGTTCGCTAAATTTGTTAGATTTCATGAGGGGTAAAATTCACATATCAAAGCTGAAGACTCTTTTGTTTGGGCACCTGAGCCCTGATGGGCTAGTCCGCAAACCTTGTTTGAGGCATGGCAAGGGAAAACGGAAGTCAAACCTTAGCCTGGAAAGCAGATATTTATTCGAGAAGAGAGCAAAACACAGTCCACACCATGTAAAACCACACTCCCATTCTAATATTAGAAATGCCACTGGTTTACCCACTCCTACCACAGGTAAACCCATGCCTCGCATTTTATATCAACGCTCCATCCAGTCTAATAATCAGATGGTGCACGTTCCCTGGCTTCGTATTATCCCTTCTCGTTTTGGCTATGGATTAACAGTTCCATTGCCAGTAGATCCTGACTTTGGCAAGGGAATCCTGGGTGCACCTCCGGCCCCAGGAAATTTGAATTCCTCAGATAATGGAATTCAAAAATTGCAGCAACGACCACTTCTTCCGACCCCAAATCAACAAGCAGTTGGCAATTTGCGTCTGGCCTGAAGTGAATGTGCTGAGCTGCTCTAGGACGATTGAAATAGGATTTTGCTTAGGATAGGTTTTCTGGGCTTCAGTAGACATCAGCTGCGGGCTAGAAATGCAGCTTGGCAGTTGCTAGCAGCTTGTGTGCAAAAAAGTTTCAGATGCAAGAGTTGCGTTTTATTTTGAGTGTACGCCGCAGTGCAGATCTGTAACCATTTGACACAAAGCAGCGGCAGTGTTATCCAGCATTGCTGAAGAGAGAACTGGCTGGGTTTCCTGAAATCCCTTGGAACAATGGAACCTGTATCTGCCAAGTTATCTATACTGGTAGTTTGCTCAAAGTTATTGGATCTACTCTTAATGCTTATGTTATTCCTTCGTTGCTTGATTCATCAGGTTTATATAGTTAATAATAATGGCTTCATTTTATTCTCTGATCTCTCTGTTAGTCCGTGTTTATTTCCTGTGTACTCTGCATTTTCCTTGCACCAACAAATATCCCAATGGCCTGACAGGGCAAAGCGAGAGGCAGAGACGAAGTTCGTTGAGGTGATCGACCTGAGAACACTACACTTGGTCGAGATGTTCCGTTTTCCACTCGATCACCCGCACACGTGTCATCGTGACTTTATCGCAACCAACAGCACCAGTTTGAACTGCGGGCCTAGCTACGGCACATATGCCTGCCGGACAGTGGAGTATGAAATTATTGAACTTATAGCTTTCACGTGGAAATTCCAATAATGGAGCTTTGCCTTCTCTAGGCCGAGCGTATTTATTGTTGAGATAAGAGTAAAGTGCCCGAGCAAAAAATTAAGCAGTGCAAATAAATTTTTTTGGCTGACCAGTAGGTAGCTGTATAGGATTTCGGATCTCAAAAACCTTTTTAGAAATGTTTAAATTTAAAAAACCTACATGTGATCAGAAACCAACAACTTCTGGCACCAATTTGAAAAAACTACAATCCCACATTTCAGCCTCACAATAGCCCTTTCTCATGTTGAGGCTGACATGTGCAAACACAAGAGTTGTAGTTTTCTTATGCAATGTGTCAAAAGTAGTTGTAATTTTTCGAAATTGGTATAAAAAATTGTAAGTTTCTGATACAAAGTCACATATAGCTGTAGATTTTTGAAATTTAGTCTTTTTAAATTGAGAGATGAAGCAGCTACTATTGTAAATGCCATTCTTCCCTAAGTCAATGTGATAAGATGCCTTGGAAGCAGACTGAATTTGATAAAAAGTATATCACCACAACATTACAATAATATAAGGCCTCCTTTGGAACCCAAGAATTCCCGCATTTCAAAGGAGGCCTAAAACAGAAAATTATGAACTCAAAACATGAACACATAATTTTTTCCGAGTTAAAACTTCAGCTTGTATATGAGTGAGCTAGAAATAACTGTGAAGCTTAGTATCACACCCCAGTAGTTAGATGCTAAAAGAATCTCTCTTGTGCACTCGTCTTCCACCATACTGGCTTCTTCGCTGCAAGGTTGGGCCTTTTCTTCTTTGGTCGGTTCGTGTCATTGCTCACGGCATTGCTGCGGTATCCATCTTGTGATCGTCCTCTCATGAACAACCAGCTGTTGTCAACAGTCTGGGGAGGTCAGATCAGAGGTCCTGCTGCTGCTGATGGTGAGAACGAGCAATGTCTTCGCCACACTGCCAGAAGCTCGGACCGCGCAGAACAGATCAGACCACACCTACATACGGCCACACCTACTGCCAAACACATCGCCTTCTGGAACCACAATCACTACGAACTCCGAGTGGACGAGTGCCGGGTGATGACGGTAAGCTACGAAGTCAGCACCGTACTGCAACCCGGACCTCACAACCCAGTTCTTCCGCCGAAGATGTTGGTACGCCATGTACATCTCCGGGAATGGCTCTGATGTGGAGGTCAGGTGATCCCACAGCTCCACATCGTCCATCTGCTTCCTGTCCACTGATTCAACGGTGATGCACTTCAGTGCATGGCGAAGGAAGAAGACCTCCTCGGGTCCTATCTGGAACCAGTGTCTCTGTTCTCCTGAAATGTCCACCACCCGGCCGAAGGAGGCGCGGTTCATGAGCGCAGCTTGCTCGGATGTGATCCCGGGAACCGCGTCCCCTCCGCGGTCGGATAAAATCGCCACAGGGGCAGATTGTCTCAGTGATGCCTGGAGCTCGGCAATAATAGCGGACATAGGATTAGATGCTGCAAGAGCTGAGAAATCATTGCCGTCTTTTCCATTCTTTCATCTCGGAGCAGGCAGATCCATAAGCTGAAGACACAGGAGGATATGACGTTCGCAGCAGATTAGAAACAACGAGAATGGAGCTGTTTACATTAGAGCTAAACTGTAAACACACCTGGGAAAGTGGTGGAGGTGTATCGAATTTGGGCTCTGGACACCTGGAGCTGGGGGGGGGGGGGGGGGGGGG
>BCLH01001187.1:22138-53186 GCA_001602315.1 Zoysia pacifica
AGCCAGGCGCGGGGGCACCGATCTGAGGCGCGACGTGGGGGCGCGGCGAGGTGGAACCAGACGCGGCCCCCGGCCGCGCGGGAGACGGAGTTGCCGGCGGCTTCTATTGACGGGATCACGCGGGAATGACTCAAACGGAGGTGTTTCTGCGTGCTTGAGCTCGGCGCGAGGTCGGTGGCACCCGGCGCGGCGAGCTCGTGGCGTCGGGAGCTCTGGCGGCGGTGGGCTGTTTCGGCGGCAGCCCGCTCGGGTAGAAGACAGATGGAACGGGGCCCGCCGGCACCGGGCGGAGCCGAACGGAAGGCAGCGGGCGGAGCCGAACGGAAGGCAGCAGGCCGAGTGTTGGCTTAGTGGGCTGGGCCTCGCTCATGCGCGGGGAGAAAGGACAGAGCTGGGCTGTGCCCGGGGAGATGACCGGGCCACGCTGTTGGGCGAGCTGGGCCGAGCAGCAGTGCTTCGCACCTTGTCTTTTTTTTTTTTAGCGAAAAGAAGAATTATATTAAAGGGCATTTGCTTTTGTAGGCCTCGACAATTTGATCATATTTTCTCAACTTTGCTCATTTGACATACTCTCTCTGTTCTTAAAGTATTATCTTCATTGATTTTTAATATTAACTTTGATTATTTGTCTTATTCCAAAAAGTTTGATGAGTATCGTATATTTTATTATAATTTTTTTTATCATTAAAGTAGTTTGAATCATGAATTATAATTTTACATATTTGAATTAACTTTTTGAATAAAATAAATAGTCAAAATTAATGTTAAAAGTCTACAGCAAAATCAGTTTAGAAACGGAGAGAGTAAATCTAACCATCAAAACTCATGAAGTCTCTTTGAACCACACCGTGTCAACCATGTTGCCTCAGCGGCGGACGAGAGAAACGGCCATATTTTTTAGTGGCTAGGTACAATGTACCCCTCCATTACCTGAATGATTTTAAACCGTTATGGACCTATTCAGAAATATTGATTCAAAATTTATTTACATACTCTTTCCGTTTTTAAATTGATGTCGGCATTGACTTCTAATATCAACTTTCATTATTTGCCTTATTTAAAAACTTTTAATAAAATTCATATATTTTGTTATAATTTGATTTAACATTAGAGTTATTTGAATCACAACTTAAAATTTTACCCATTTGAGCTAATTTTTTTAATAAGACGAATAATTAAAGTTAATGTTAGAAGTCAACGGCGACATCAATTTAAAAACGGAATATATATCACTGCATCTTATATTTGCTAACTGGAGGCCCCCCTTTTGAGAAATTCTCATGAATCAGATGAAAGATATTATAAATTCTCAAACAAAAAGAAAACATCTGACCAGTGAAGTATATATAAGTCATAAGTGGACCCATCAAATCTAACATGATCTGAATTATTACCCACCCCTGCTATTATAAAAATAGATGAAAACACACACCATTTTAAATTGAAATTATTTTTGTTATGGTTTGGATGTCTAGAGTATTTAGTATACTCAATGAACCCATATTGAAATCTGATATATTAGAGATTCCGTGAACTTGATTCATGGCTGAAGATGCTTATAAACAGGGTGAGTGTGTTTCTAAATTACGCACTTTAGCATTATGAAGAGTTTATGTCTAACATAATTAATAGACATTTAAATTTGAATTAAACAAGAAATATTATCAAATTCAAGGGTCCTGTTAGTGCATTCTACGCACAAGTATATTGAGCTGACCATGTGAAATTTGAATACTATTAGGATAGATTTTGTCTCATACTACCCTCTAAAATTCAAAATCTCACGGTCCAATTTATCTCAGCTTTTGCCCGATTTTATCTTCCGTAACACACAATTCTTGCTCTATAATCTCACAGTCTACTTGTTTGTTTTAACTTTTGTATCACATATTTTCACACTCTAGATTTTCTATAGATTTTCATAATCCAATTGACTCTCACAAATCTACAGTAGAAATAAACAGGCCTTACTTTAGGCTTAGTGTTCTTTACTAAATTAAATGACGGCCTGGAGTGTCCAGACGACGTCATAAAGCATCTTATGGCACCAGCCCCACACTTTGGATTAGGGAATGCACAGGGCTCAGAGAGTAGCCCATTGTGAGTTGTGACACACACACACATATAGTAGTACAGTATTAAATTATTGGCACCTGTTAGTATAAATTTTAGTTTAAAATCAGAGGAGATATTTCATTAGAAAATCTAATTACACAAGGATCACTGCAAATTCCAGAGTAACTGATACTGACCCTACGGCTCCAAGTTATGGATTCAAGGCAGCATTTGTACGTTCAAGTACCAAACTAAATTACTCCAGCAGTCCAGCGTCCTAATTTCTCTTTACTTCGTTGGTGCCAAAAGGGTAGGTGAAGACGTCGTAAAATTAATGTCTCTTATTTTTGCCAGAAAAAACGAGGTCGGCCACTGTTCTGTTCTGGCGTTTGTTGGTCGGAGTGTCCTGTGTCTTGCACGGCATGCCACTCACTTTTCTCTCCGGCACAGCTCAGCTCAGCTCATGCACGCCCATGCCCATGAACGCGAACGTGCAGCAGCGCAGGCACAGGGCCTCCACTACATCACACTACGCTACTGCACTAGACACTATACTGTGTCCTTGTGATGCCCCCTCACGTGAAGTAAAGGAAGAAAGGCGGGAGATGCAAAGCGGAGGTCAAGACTGGAAAGCTGCACTGGACCGGATGGAGTAAACTACAATCCAAACCCATCTTTAAACCGGCCCTGCACGATCGACCAGATCGATCCCAATGCAGCCTCCCAACCAACGCGACTGGACCGTACCGTGCTATACTTGGCAAGCAATTACCTGCGCCATGTGGATGTTGGTAGCAGCCAGCAGCGCAACAGAACCGTATACATCCTCTGCTCTACTCTGAAAGCAATCACCTCCGGCACTTCACCAGAGATAGAACACAAACACGCGCACAAGTTTCTGGAGCGCCCTCTCGGCTTGATTACTTGACTGCGCCCGGCAGTGGCATTCGCTCATCCTCCTCGGAAGCTAGACAGCAATTAAGCAAATCCATGCCGTCCGAGGAAGAAGCCATCAGGGATCTGGCATCAATGGAGGGGAGGCGGCGTGGCCCAGCTGGGACCGGGAGGGTCACGGTGGTATACTACCTGTGCCGCCATGGCCGCCACCTCGAGCACCCGCACTTGATGGAGCTCACCCTCGCCTCTCCAAACCGCGGCCTCTACCTCAGAGGTCAGCTGTTCCTTTTCTTTTAACTGGAGTACTAGTGAATTACATCCCGTTTCATTTGTCTCTGGAACCTGCAACTGTGCGGCTGATCGATCGTGTAGAGTTTGTGTTCTTGCAACTCGTCGCCGTGCTGCTTGCTTCAGTTAACTGATCGTATACGCATGGCGCAGATGTGATGCGCCGGCTCGACGCTCTGAGAGGGAAGGGCATGGCCGCCATGTATTCCTGGTCCTGCAAAAGGTAACATCTTGCGCCAAGCAAAACGTACGCTAGTAGCAACTCAACCGGGGCAACTGATGAACCAACGAAATGCAACGGAGCAGGAGGTACAAGACCGGATTCGTGTGGCACGACGTATGCGCGGACGATGTGCTGCTCCCGGCGCATGGTGGAGGCGAGTACGTTCTCAAGGGGTCTCTCCTGCCCCTCCGCCACTCACCGACACCTGCAGGTTGGCCAATTGCCTTGCCTCCTCGGCCTACCAGTTCAGTGAGCTGCATCTATATGTCGGCCGATGTATCGAGTTTTTGTTTAATTCATGAATCGCTTACTGGATTCACGCCTCACTTGTGTGACTCGCTGTTTCAGATCAGGCACAGCAGCGGAGTGTCGATGCAACCGTTCTCCCAAAGGTCCGCTGCGTCGTGCCAATTTCTGAAGAGGAATCGCCAGCTCCTTCCCGGGTTTCACAGCAGGCAGGTTCGATGAGGAAGCCAAAAAAGCCAGAGCAAGTTTCATCTTCAGCATTGCCTTCCTCCTCGTCCTCCACAACCAAGGACAGCGACCGGGAGTCAGCTCACTCGAGCTCTTCGGACAGCTCCTCCTCCTCGTTCCCTAACAAGCCACCAAAGGGAGGATCAGGAGGAAGCACGCCATCGTCGTCAGCTGGCAGCGGGTCCTCTCCTCCTCCTCCTCCTCCTCCTCCACCGAGTCTCACGCCCAACGACAAGGAGCACAAGTCGGTGCAGAGCTCCACCGTCCAAGAAACAGGTGGAGTACCACTACCACCAGTGAGGCAGCTTCACAGGACCAAGGATGCCAGTGGTGGTGGTAGGAGCGGGACCTTGCAGTCGCTGATAAGGGCAGAGGCACAGTTCCGGAGGGGTGGTGGCTGCGGCGACACTAGCAAGAGGATCCTACTAGAGTCTGATGACGAGTCCTCCTCGTTGGTGAGTGACGGAGAAGGAATGCATTCGCTGGGCGCGAGGTTGAAGCCGGCCAACCTGCTGACGCGGCTCGTGGCTTGTGGGTCGGCCATGCGGTCCGTTAGCCAGCACTCTGCCTGCGGCTTCATGCGCGCGACGACGCACAAGCCCCAGTACTCGTCGCACCATCTTGAGCCGCCACCGCCGTCTCCAGCCTTGTCTCCGCTTGGCGCGCTCATCATGCGCCGGGAAACCACGGGAACCAGAGCTGTTTCTGAATCTGAAGAGAGTGGCAGTTGCAGTTGCAGGATACTGCCTCAAACTGTTGCCAAGGGGGGCGAGCCAGCCGAAGGGATGCCCACCTTATCTTGCGACCCATCATCCACGACATTTTCAAGAAGTAGAAGCTTCGGCGACCCAAAATAGTTTCCCATGATGAAACGCCAGAAAGCGATCAAGATTGAAGAACGGTACTACCTCCGTCCCTAAATATAAGTATTTTTGAATTTAGTCAAAGTCAAACTTCTTTAACTTTGATCATTAATAATATAAAATTAATAATGTTTTATCATATATAAATTATGTTATTAGATTCTTCATTAAACATACTTTTATAATATGTAATTTTTTATATAAAAAATTATTTAAATTTATAAATATTATTAGTCAAAATTGATAAAGTTTGACTTTGATCGAATTCAGAAATGCTTATATTTAGGGACGGAGGGAGTAGTAACTAATACTAGTACTAGAATCTGCGGAACAAGCAGGACACAATTTTCATTGTTTTTTATGCCAGGACAACCTTGGTTTAATCATTTCAGGATTGCTTTTGGTGCCTGTGTTATAATTCAATGCGCACCCAGGCTCAAGGAAACTTATGATAGGGCCAAAGCAATGTAACAATCTCATCGTTGGCTTTCCAATTTTTTTCTTCTTCACCGAGACTTCAGTAGTTGCTAGAATTAGTTGAAAGATGTAATTGTATGGAATTTCTGGCCGAGGAATAATCAGAATTATTTTTTCTGTACTTTTCAGAGGAATCGCCGTTGTGATCGCCGTGTAATAAATCACAATAAGGCTGTATTCTTAGATCTGTAGAATCGTTTACATCGGGACCACAGCACTACTATTGGTGGTGCCGTACTAGTAGAGCTAAAAATTTGTTACTTTCTAAAAATGTCAGATGCGTATGTCTCCAAAATACAGAAAATACTTTCAAATTGATACAATAATTAACAATTATTTTAGAATATTTTCCTCTTAAGAGGTAAAAGATCAATTTATATATTGAGATTCACGCAAATGAATGGCCTACATTCATTTCGGTTTTTATTAAAATCTTTATTGTAGTAAGATACATCTGCTACCAGTAGTAGTCTTCAGCTATCGTTTTAGTTTACATGCTGAAAGCCTAAATTTTCATTTTGTGTGAGTTGTATGTAAGAAATTTGTAAATTTATTTGTAGGTGTAGTATTGCTCCAATTAAAAAGGGTGCAATAAATTATATAAGCAATCCCTCGGATTCAGTACATCTCTAATACAAATAAATACCCTGTATCACAGGAAAATTTCTTTGGAGGCTGTACTGCATGGATACAGAAATTAGAGTGGACCTGTGGGTTGGAAGGAAATTACAGAGGACCCAGATCCTTCAGAATCGCATAGGACCCTGCCTCCCTCTAGCCACGTGTTTTTCACAATCTCAAAGTAGTTCTTTAATCCAACTTTTTTTTTTGGTCCAGCTCATATTTCACCTGAGAATTTTTATTTTATAAATGTTATCTATTTGTCTAAAAATTATAAAGATAATACTAGGAATGGATAAATAGAGCTTGCATCGGTAAATAATTTGAAACATATTTTACATGTAAAAAATATTTAATTTATTTTTGCACGGTGTAAATTCAAAATTCCATAAGTCGAACACTGGAAACATGAATTAGCCCTCCTTTGGAAAATAGTTATTCTTCTCGTTACTTTTTCTTGTAAAATTGAACTAATTTCTATATAATTCCTATGTTATTTTTTAATATTCTTGCGTTCAATGGAGCACTTAGTTTTATTTGCGCATCTGGTACCTGACTAATAAAATTCATGCGACCAATGTTTGAAGTAATGTAAGTCGTTGGACCCTTAAGTCGCATGTTCAACATATGACTTTTTTTTAGTGAACGTTCAACATACCATTTAAGTTTTGTCTAACATCCGACGTACCATTACTCTGATCAAAGTATGACATGGCATTTTTTTTGTAATTTATCCATTCCTAGTATTATTTCCATAATTTTTAGACAAATATATAATATTTAAAATAAAAATTCTCACATGAGATATGGGATGGACCAGAAAACAAAGGTTAGATTAAAAAACTACTTTGAAATTGTGAAAAACACATGGCGAGAGGAAGGCAGGGTCTATGCGTTTCTGAAGGACCCGGGTCCTCTATAATTTCTTTCCCTGTGGGTTGCACTGCTGTTATATTGAGTAGAACCGATGGCCCGTGTTAACGCTATGGTTGAAAAAAAATATATTAAATTAAAAAAATAATATATTAAAATTAAAATTATAAGTTTCTTATTATTCATCACCATAATAAAAAGTTAAAGTTTACATGCATCGTATGTAAAATTTGATACACTTTAAAATTTTTTAAAAAATATATAATTATTTTTTTAAACAAAAGCAGAGCACTGCCATTCATTAAAAGAGAAGAAGTTTACACAAACAAGGTACAACAGGCAGCAAACAGCTGCCCAAAACACACGACAAACAAGCTAAAAGAACTAAGCAGGGGTCGAAGAGGGAGCCACAGAGGAGGAAGTGCGATGGAGGCGGATTTCGTCTTTGATCAGCTGTACAACCTGGACAAAGGAACATTCCTTCTCATCAAAGATCCTCCGATTGCGTTCCTTCCAAATGTTCCACCAGAAAATGAACAAAATACCAGCCAGCTTACACTTCAGCTTGTTGTCACCTGCTGTCGTGATGGAGAGGAGCCAGTGCCGAGGGCCACGCGAGATAACAGGTCTTGCATGCTGCGGCAAGTCCAGATGGTCAGCCAGCCTCCCCCAAGCAGCTTCCGTGAAGTTGCATTGCGAGAGGAGGTGCGAAGTTGTTTCGGGCTCACAATAGCAGAGGGAGCAAATCGGGTTACTGGGGCAGTTCTTCTTTGCTAGGTTGTCTGCTGTCTGAATTTTTTCCATGCATCGCCAGCCAAGCAAAGAAACGGCATCTAGGTTCAGCCTTTGCCTTCCAGAGAGGATTTGTCCGAAAGGGAACAGTGGCACCGGCGAACTGGATGTTGTAGGCAGAAGCTACTGAAAACTGACCTGAGGCTGTCCATCGCCAAGTGATTTGATCTTTTTCATTGTTTAGGGAGATAGCACTAATGGCCGTGTAGAGCAGCACAAACTCATCTAATAACAATTGGGTGTCGACACATTGCAGATTTCTAATCCAGTTAGCATTCCGGAGTTCCTTGTGCACAGTATGAGACTTGAACCTAGCACACTGGTAAAGGGAAGGCGCCAGCTCCTTAGGGGCAGCTTCATGAAGCCACCTAGCTTCCCAGAAGGGAGTATCTCTCCCATTGCCAACTTGGACAGTGGTAGAAGCAAAGAGCTGACGATCAGTTGGGTCCTGGTGCTTTAACAAATTCTTCCATGGCCTTTCATTAACATCCCAACGATGCCGCAGCCAACGCAGGCGAAGACCTCGTCCAAATTTATCCAAGTCCTTAATGCCCAAGCCACCCCAGAAACGGGGCCTTAAGAAGATAGGCCACTTGATCAGACAATGGGCGCCTCTGATTCTGTCCGGGTCGACCCCTCTCCATAGGAAGCTCCTTCTGAAGCGATCAATTCTGAGAATAGCCCACTTTGGCAACTTGAAGACAGAGAGGAAATAGGTGGGCATCGCTGATAAAACTGAATTGATCAGCACCTCTCTCCCTGAGTAGGAAAGAAAGCTGCGCTTCCAGCCCGGCAGACGATTAGCAATCTTGTTGATAAGCGGTTGGATTGCGGATCTCGGCAGCCTTCTCGTGTGCAGTGGCAGTCCAAGGTAAGTACAAGGAAAAGAAGAAAGCTTTGTCGGAAATCACCGGCAAGAGTTTTCCGCTGGCAAGCTCCAGATACACACACGAACACCTGGTGGAGTACGCTGAGTTTTTGTGCTGCAAAACACTTGGCTTTCTTTCTTGTATTTCTTCTTGCGATTAAATAGCAAAGACTCAACAAACTCGCCCATGAACTTCGGGCACGACGCGTCCATTACGCACACTACGCACACGGACACTACTACACCATGCACACGACGCGCTCTAGCGAGCTCTACGGACGCGCTCCACTTCTGAACGTGTGAAGCTCCTTATCTCCTGGCATTATCTAACTAACAGACTCTTAAAGAAACGATAACTAAGTGACGCGCTGGTTTAATACAACATTTCTCCCCTCTAAACTTGCACGCCGTCACTTGAGACCTGGACGCCGATCTTGCTGCTCAGCTTCTGAAACCGAACTCTTCCCAGCGCCTTAGTCAGAATATCCGCCAGCTGATGTTTTGTTCCAACATAGCCGAGGATTACCCTGTTTTCTTCAACACAGTCTCGGATAAAGTGATAGCGAAGATCAATATGCTTACTCCGGTCATGAAAAACAGGATTCTTACTCAATGCAATGGCAGACTGATTATCTACCAACAGCTCAGGTGCACCTGCATCTTCCCCAGTCATATCAGATAACAGCCGAGCTAACCAAATGCCCTGACACGCAGCTGAGGTTGCCGCAATGTATTCTGCTTCGCATGATGATAATGCAACAACCTTTTGCTTTGACGATTGCCAAGTAACAGGGCTGCTCCCAAGAAAGAAAATGACTCCACTGGTGCTCTTGCGAGTATTAGCATCACCAACCAAGTCAGCATCGCAATAACCAGTCAGAGCTGGTTTTTCTTCACCTTGCTTGCGATAGAACAGTCCCTTCAACCGAGTACCAGCTACATAACATAGCACTCTTTTCACAGCCAGCAGGTGGTCTTCATGCGGCTCCTCCATGAAGCGACTGAGATACCCAACAGGGAATGACAGATCAGGGCGAGTATGCAGGAGATACCTTAAGCCACCAATGATCCTTCTGTACTCCATTGAGTTCACTGGCTTGCTGCAACTGGTTTTGCTCAACTTCAGTCGATTCTCCATTGGTGTTAGACTTGGGTTGCACTTGTTCGGTTCACATTTCTCAAGCAGCTTGTTGGCATATCCGGTCTGGCACAAAAAAATTCCACTGGAACTCTGCTGAACCTCAATGCCAAGATAATATGAAAGTAAGCCAAGATCACTCATTTGAAACTTACTTTTCATTTCATCCTTGAACTCATTGATGTCCTGCTCCTTTGCACCTGTGATGATCAAATCATCAACATACACCCCCACAATCAGTCTTGATCCTTCTTTGCTCCTGGTGTACACACCATGCTCGGCACTGCTCCTTTGGAAACCAAGAGAGACAAGAGTACTGTCCAACTTGGCATTCCAGGCCCTCGGCGCTTGACGAAGTCCATACAGCGCTTTGTGCAATTTCAAGACCTTGTGCTCACTGCCTTCAACAACAAAACCAGGGGGTTGAGCCACATATACCTGCTCCTTCAATTCGCCGTTGAGGAAGGCGCTCTTGACATCCATATGATGAACCTCCCATCCTTGATGTGCTGCCAGAGCAAGCATGAGTCTCACTGATTCGAGGCGCACCACAGGAGCGAACACTTCATCAAAGTCAACTCCGGCGCGCTGGACATAGCCTTTCGCCACTAGCCGCGCCTTATGATGCACGACTTCACCAGCTTCATCTCGCTTCACCTTAAACACCCATTTAAGCCCAATTGCGCGCTGACCTGCAGGAAGTGCTGCTAACTCCCAGGTCTTGTTGTCTTCAATCGTCTTCATCTCCTCGATCATTGCTCGGCGCCAGCACCCTGCCTGCTCTGCTTCAGGAAATGTGGCAGGTTCTTCAGCAGAAGTGAAGTGCAGTTCCTGATCCTCCTGATCGAGCACTCTTGGTGCTTGTCCTGGATTTGGCTCCCGGCCCAGTATGTCATTCATCGACCTCAGCCGTAGCGGCGCATCATCATGATCACGATCGAGGTCGAAGTCGTCGTAGTTCTCCGGTGCAGCCGGAGCAGCCGCTGGGGTTTGTGGTGTCACAGGTACGGGCGCCGGTGAAGGAGAGTGAGCAGGAGGTGATGAGGCAGGGGCCGGAGCAGGTGCCTCCATCACCTCTGTCACTTGCTCGACGATGAACGGTTCAGCGTCGTTGTAGCTGATGGCCTCCTCCTCGTCCCAGCGCCACTCGTCGGTCTCGTTGAAGACGACATCTCGAGTGATGATGACACGCTTCTTGACGGGGTCGTAGCACCTGTACGCCTTCGAGCCCGGCTCGTAGCCGATGAAGATTGCCGGTGAACTCCGGTCTTCAAGCTTGCTCAGATTCGGCTTGGTGTTCTTGACATGCGCCACACAACCAAACGTACGCAAGTAGTGAACTGCTGGCTTGACGCCATGCCATACCTCATATGGGGTCTTGTTGTCCAGAGCACGCGTCAGGGCACGATTGAGAATGAAGACGGCTGTAGAAACCGCCTCGCCCCAAAAGAACCCCGGAAGCTTCTTGGCCTTCAGCATGCACCTCGCCATCGAGACGACGGTCTGATTTCGACGCTCCACCACACCGTTCTGCTGCGGTGTGTACGGGGCAGTGAGCTGCCGCTTGACGCCGCGTTCTGCGCAGTATTCTCCAAACTGCACAGAGGTGAACTCCCCCCCATGATCGGTGCGGAGAATCTTGAGCTTTTTGCCGGTTTCAACTTCCACAACAGCCTGAAAATCCTTGATAGCCGCCGGTGCCTCATCCTTGTTCTTCAAGAGTTTGATCCACATGAACCGGCTCAAGTCATCAACGAGTAACAGAAAGTACCTCTTGTGGCTTGGCGTCGCTGGCGTGATGGGACCACATAGGTCGCCGTGAACCAGCTCCAGGATATCTTCAGCACGACGGCTTGCTTGCCCGGGAAACGGCGCGCGACGCTGCTTGCCTGCGAGGCAGCAGTCACACAGCTGGTCCACCTGGTCGATCGTTGGCAGGCCGTGCACCATCTCCTTCTCGGCCAGTCGACGAAGTGACTTGAAGCTGATATGGCCGTACCTCGCATGCCACCTCCAGGCTTCCTCATCGCCACGCATGGACAGACAGACTGGGCGGCCGATGTTGAGCTCCAGGTGATACAACCTCGACGCCGAGCGGTGTACCCGCGCAAGGAGTCCTCCTGCTTGATCCCAAACTCGAAGGAAACCTGAGCTTATCTCCACCTTGCACCCAGCTTCATCGAGCTGACCAGACTGATGATATTCTTCTTTAGGTTGGGGATGAAGTATACTCCCGTCAGAGCTCGGTGCTCCCCGCTCTTGCACTCGAGGAGAATGGTTCCGCGCCCTTCAATCCCAACAACAGATCCGTCCCCGAAGCGGACGGAACCTCGGATCTTGGTGTCGAGCTCGGTGAAGCTGCCCCTTGATCCGGTCATGTGATTCGACGCCCCGGTATCAAGTATCCAGTGGCGATGATCACCTTCTTGCTGTGCCCCAAGATGGGCGAGCACAGTCTCTTCGACATGGACGACGATGCCCGCTGGTCACCTCCACTCGCCGGCGGCTTGGGCGGATTCGCTTCTAGGTTGGGGATGAGAGAGGCACGGGCCATCAGCAGGGCCGCCTCTTCTTCCTCCACTTCTTGGGCCGCATGGGCCTGCTCTTCTCGCTTTTTCTTCCGGTAGTCCCGCGCGAAAT
This sequence comes from Zoysia pacifica, assembly GCA_001602315.1. Taxonomy (NCBI): domain Eukaryota; kingdom Viridiplantae; phylum Streptophyta; class Magnoliopsida; order Poales; family Poaceae; genus Zoysia; species Zoysia pacifica. The sequence continues at coordinate 34,348 of BCLH01001187.1, forward strand.
GGCCTGGCTTGCCGCAGTAGTGGCATTTGTCGTCGCGGGTTGCTTCGCGCGGCCCAGCAACCACTGGCGTCTTGCCTTGGCGCGCGCCGCCGCTGGAGCCACGACCTCGGCCTCTGCCGGAGCTGAAACTGCTCCTTCCTTCTTCTTTGATCTTCAACCGCGCCATCCATTCTTCCTCAGTGAGAAGAAGACGACTAGTATTGTCGCTGCTGGACCCGGCCGCCGTCTTCTTCCTCTGTTCGATGGCGCGCAGATGTCCCGTGGCTTCCTCTACAGAGATGGTGTTAAGGTCAAGCAAAGTCTCTATAGAGATCGCTACCTGCTCCAGGTTCGCAGGTACTGAGTGCAGCAATTTCTTCACTACTTCCTTCTCCGTGATTGGATCGCCAAGAACGCGTAGCTCGCTGGCCAGGGTCGTGACGCGGAGAGAGAATTCCTCCACCGATTCATCGGCTTTGAAGGAGAGTTCCCTGAAGTCTTGGCGGAGCTTCTCGGCATTTGCTTCCTTGACTCGCTCCACCCCAACTCGCATGGTCTGGATTGATTCCCACGCCTCCCGTGCGGTTTCCTTGACAGCGAGTCCGGCATGCATCTCCGGCGGCACGGCGTGGAGGATCGCACCCAGAGTCTTCCTGTCGTCGCTGAACCGTTCAGCACCGAACTCGACGATGTCCCAGAGTTCAGTCGCCTGAAGGTTCACCTTCATGACCGCAGACCACTCGGTGTAGTTAGTGCGGGTGAGCATTGGCCAGATGAGTCCCTGCGTCGACCTCTCGACGACGCACTCAACGACGACATCGTGCCCGCCGACAAACGCCGATTCCGACGAGGAGGCGAGGGAGTGGCGTGCTCTGCCGACATGACGATGGTCCCTGAACCTCTAGCTCTGGTACCAAATGTCGGAAATCACCGGCAAGAGTTTTCCGCTGGCGAGCTCCAGAATACACACACGAACACCTGGTGGAGTACGCTGAGTTTTTGTGCTGCAAAACACTTGGCTTTCTTTCCTGTATTTCTTCTTGCGATTAAATAGCAAAGACTCAACAAACTCGCCCATGAACTTCGGGCACGACACGTCCATTACGCACACTATGCACACGGACACTACTACACGATGCACACGACGCGCTCTAGCGAGCTCTACGGACGCGCTCCACTTCTGAACGTGTGAAGCTCCTTATCTCCTGGCATTATCTAACTAACAGACTCTTAAAGAAACGATAACTAAGTGACGCGCTGGTTTAATACAACAAGCTTGAAATGGTTCCCCAACAGTTGATGCAGCTCCAGGGCTTCACACCGAATGGGGAAGACTTCTGTCTTTCACAGTGTTTGTTATCAGACCGCTAGCCTGGCCAAAGATGTCAAGGATGATCCGCAGGGTGAAAAGGTAGGAGGAGGTAGGCGTGATGACAACCGCAGCATCATCTGCGTAAAGGGACATACGAAACGCCTCACTGTTCTTGTCTAGGAAATGAATAAGCCCTTGCTGCTAAGCAGTGCGAAAGAGGCGGTGAAGGGGCTCCATCGCCAATAAGAACAACATAGGGGAGAGCGGGTCACCCTGTCTAACTCCTCGGGCATGACAGATTCGTTTCCCAGGTTCACCGTTCAAATGCCTTGGAGATGTCTTGGAGATCCAGTTCCTCCATTTCTGTCCGAAGCCTAGGAAGGACATGATGTGAAGCAAGTAGGGCCAGCTCACCGTGTCAAATGCCTTGGAGATGTCCAACTTGATGAAGAGTGCTTTTGTCTTATCCTTTTGAAGCTTTCTAATGAGTTCTTGAACAAAGACAAAGTTGTCCTGGATATATCTCTTCTTAATAAAAGCAGTTTGGTTCATAGAGATGAGGTGTTGCAGTTCTGAGGCAAGCCTGTTAGCTAAGATCTTTGAGATAATCTTAGAGAAGCTATGAACCAAACTAATAGGCCTGTAATCAGATATCGTGATAGGGGAATCCTTCTTCGGGATTAGAACTACCAAGGCTTGATTTAGGAGGTAAAGCTCTTGTTGGTTCATATTGTGAAAATGGTTGACTGCTAGCATGAGATCATTCTTGATGATGTCCCAACAAGATGAAAAGAATAGTCCGATGTAGCCATCAGGACCAAGGGCTTTCTCCTTTGGAGCTTTGGTGATCACCTGCCTAACGTCATCCTCTGAGAAAGGTGAGTCTAGATGGTCGAGCTCTCTAGGCTGCCAGCCAAGTGCCTCAAAATTCAGGCCGTGAAAGCGGGCTGTGGCAGTTCCCAAATGATTGGAAAAGTGATCATCAATTATCGTGCGCTTCTCTTCTTGAGTTGTCACCGGCCCAGAATCAGAGTGCAGCACATGAATGAAATTCTTACGTCCTCCTGGTGTTAGCCATGATATGAAAAAATTTGGTGTTGGCGTCCCCCTTTTTTAACCAAGTCAGACGGGACTCTTGCCGAGCTCTCGCTCCCTCAAACGCAGCCAACCCTAGAATCCTTGACTGCAGCAAACGCCTCAAGTCAAGTTCTTGAGGAGAGAGGTTCCGGTCTTCCTGAGCTCTATCAAGCCGATCAATCACCTCTCTACAAATTGCCAGAGCTAGCTTCCTTTGCAGGATCAGGGTTTTGGACCACTTCCTGAGGGCTTTCGCTGTTCGACTAAGCTTCACATGGAGGGAGAGGAAGGGGTTGTATCTGGGGTCCCTAGCCTGCTGCCAACTATGTTGAACCGATGAACGAAATCCAGGCATGTCCACCCAAAAAGACTCAAATCTGAAAGAGGAGCTTCTGCAATCGGCTGAGGGGGGGATAAGGAGAAGGGGTCAGTGATCAGAGACCGAAGAGTGGGTGGATCACAGGGTCAGCATAGAGGTGCTCCCAGGTCGGCGTGCAAAAGAATCTATCTATGCGCGTCATAGTAGGAGATTGTTGGTCATTGGACCAGGTGAACTTCCTTCCAACCAGAGGGATCTCCTTGACTTCCATGCGATTCAGAGCCCTTCTAAAACGGGACATCATGCGACGGTTGAGTCTATCATTGTTCTTGTCCTCTTCTTGATAGATGGGATTAAAGTCTCCAAGCACCAACTAAGCCTCATGCACATCCCTCTTAAGCCTCTTAAGCTCACGGATAAACATCTTCTTGTCTAGATTAAGCTATATTTTCTTTACACTCATTATCTTGATGCTTTAATAATTATAGCAGAAATTTAATTTTAAGTATATTTCCATCTTACACATGTATCAATATGCATCATATCTATTCTTAAAACACATACAATTCATTACAAACAACTTAGGATGCGGTATTTCAGCTTGTATCAATTTTGCATTATGATCCATCATATGAAATTCTTGATTACGTACAATTCCTGCACGTTAATAACTAAACCGTAGGATTTGTATGGCAGACTAAATGCACGGTCATCGGTTTAACTCAATTCCATTATTTTAATAGATTAAGACTGCTTCAAATAAATTTGTTTTTTTTCTAACAACTTTTCATTGATCTCTTATATAGTTCGAATGTCCGTGCTACGCTACGGGTAGGGCAACGTGATGCTATCCATCTCCGATATGGAAAGACCATGCATTCTTGCTCCACTACAGGCAAACAACATGACACAATTCCGCTACTATACAGACATGCCAGCTTATTAGTATGATGGGATCATTAAAGTTGGAAATGGACTCATGCTCATGCAACATTAGAGTTTACATCTAAATTAGAAAAAATGGATTACAAATGGGCTGAAATCACACAGATATACAAGCAAATTAGTAAAATGGAAATGACGAAATTGATATGCATGTGCAAGCATCTTAATTATGGCCACAGTATTTGGTATGAAAACCTTAGTCCGAGTGATGATGGATCAGATCTTAAGAGATTGAAAACATGCTGGTGGACCACATTCATGTTTCTGTGTTCTGAATGTATCACTAACTGAAACATCAGCTTTAACTATGTAGCGGATAAATCCCTTTCATCTGATTCACAGGTTCAAACTTGTAGGCGTCATGTTCAATAAGGAAACAGTTTCAAAATCAAAACTAAAACTTGCCATGAATTAAACAGCACATTTCAGCGAATGTTATGCAATATACATACAACATGTATGTGCTCATGAGACATGCATCATGTCTCAAGAGTCGAGATAACGCAAAAAATACTTAGATGAAGATGTGCAGAATATAGATTCATGTCAGGAATAACACGAGACCATATACAACTTGGTCTTAGTCACACAATAAAGCAGTTTTGCAAGACATTATATTCCTTTAATTATGAGGAAATGGAACAGAAAACTCAAACATGAGATATGAAATATAATACAAGATTACCAGGAGTTGATGAATTCATATCATTCAGATAACACTTCTGAAAGGAAATAATTTGCATTTGGTAACAAAGGGGCAGCTTTGCACTTATATGCCTAGCACAGGTTGGTAGAGTCGACCTCACAGTGGAGCTTCTCGCTACCAAGTCAAGTTTGATATTTTTTCCATTCTCACTCTCAGAAAACGAAAATTTTCACTCAAGCAAGTAATTTGGTCCTAATTCCTATGTTGCCAGAATAGTGCAAGATAACTGCATTGCTATACATACCGGAACACAAAAATAACAAATACAAGACAAAACAAAAAAATTAACAAGATACTGAAAAAGAAAAAAAATGATCACTTAGATCCGAACCTCAAAATATATCAGACCTGGTCCCTCGCCAGATCCACTCCACTTTGATCTGGGGCAGGGGGGTCACTCAAACAAACTGCACGCGCACCTTAAATACACAGAGCACACAAATCCACAGCTGAATGGAGAGAAGCAACTTCTGAATTTGATTTGAGAACAAACCAATTCGCAGGAAAAAGATTTCATATGAGCAGTAAGATTACTTACGGGCGACAGGAGATATCAATCCAAAGAAAACTGCCCACAGACAACACGAGTACCAAAACATATCAGAACATTAATGACCTGGTAACTCAAAGCCAGGAACAAAAAAAAAAGGGGGAAGAAAAGGAAACCGCAGAGCTCCATTGAATCACCTGTAACATGGCCTTCTGCTGCCTCTTTGCCATCGCACCAGCCGCCTGCTCCGCACGAGAGCTCATTCCAGATCCCCTTCAGACTGTACAACAAAAAATGGCACCACGACCCACCAGTTTACCTGATATGAGGAAGAAGGGAGATAAGGAGAGAACCACTGGAAGGTCAATGGGGAAAAGCTCAATAAGCAGTTGGGGGAATTGGGCTCACACCATTCATAAGTGAAGCCATCTCCAAAACACCATTAGTAAAGATGACGTCCGGGAAATACCACTGCTAAACTTGGTACTCTTCACAAGTGCACCATTAACCTCATTTGCCTTGATTTTCTTTTCTTTTTAGCCTTTTTCAATTATAACCAGACGGTTTTACCCCTGCCTTCTAAACACCATGACCAACCATCCGATTTCTCTCCTGCAAAGTTGCTGGTTTCTTTCTTCTAATATTAAAAATCATGAAATAGTAATACTTAAGGAAAAATCTGCAAATAATCTTTAAAAAAATCTTAACAGCTGAGAAATACTAATATTTCATCAAAAATAGGAAATATTTTCGAAAAAATGTTAACAGCAAAGAAATAGAAATATTATACTGTAGCTAGAAAAATGTAATGTCAGATATTTGTGAGCAGCAAAAATTAAAAATTTGCCATGATTTTTTACACATATATGGTTCCAGCTGCACCAGAAATACCATTTTACAATCAGCAAATGCACAAAATAGTAATTCCCCAAAAAAAATGCACAAAATAGTAGGAAATGTAGAAGCAAATACATAGATGCATATATTGAAAACAAACAGACTTGATAAATGAAATTAGAACCTAACGTTGTTCTCAGCACATTCAAATCCAATGATTCTAAAAAAAACACATTCAAATCCATTAACCAAAGCAAGTCAATTTCCAATGGGGCTCTAGTTGCTTCCGTTCTCATCCAGGAGTTCAAGATGAGAAAGTACCATGGCGTCAAAACTATTTATGTGCTCTACAGTTAAGCTAAACTGCCGAAGGGAGTGTTTAGATGTACGAGTCGTAATGCATACCTTGGTGGAATTCCTAACCATCATCTTGTTGTTATCGTCAGATGAATCATTCAGAGTTTCTGGAAGGTCCTGGTCCTCCCTCCGGTAAGAATAAAAAATCAGAGGGAGTAACAATCAGTATCTCCTGGTTGAACTGAACATATTGGTAACCCTGTTAATGAGCATGTGCTGAGTTACTTAATGGTTGATTCAGTAAAATGAGTACAAAGCAAAACACATCAGAAAAGTGCTATACACATGAAATCTGAAATGCCACACTGGTTGCTCCAGAATACACCTGAATGCGCATCTCAAAAGGATTGAATCACTAAGGAACATGAAAAATTCAGAGACTTTCTTATGCAATATATTGAATACATAAAAATTGCTGACATGGACAAGAAAGAAAATAACTTTATGTAAATTATGGATACTGAACAAACGAGCAACATGGTTAGTTAAGATGAAAACAACAGAAAAATCATTGTTGTGCAAGGTTATCTGAGCCTACAATGTGTAAATGTTATCACAAGAACAATGGGTATGTTTTCTTCAGAGATAAGAAAACATATGGAAGTGAGTACCGAAGCTTGTGCTCTACAGAGATAATCTCATGATACTGCATTCAAAACAAACAACAAGGAAACAAAGCAAGCCATACCGTCAGCTCCAATCCTCCAAAGGAATCCTCTATCATCTTTGCCTCCGGAGGCCACAAGCGATGAATCCAAGTACAGCCAAAATGAACTTGAATCTAAACAAAACCATTGTCAAATCTGTACAAACCTGGTTCTTCCACGCGCTGGTGGTGCCGTGACTCCTGCTGCCTCTGTCTGCCGGTCCTCACCCAACTGTTGTCCTCCATCCTCTCATGCTGTCAGTCCCCCTGGACAAGATCGGAGGCCAGTTTCCTGCAGAGGCGGCGCGGAGGAGGAAGTGGAGGAGGAGGCGTTCTGCGGAGAGAGAGAGAGAGAAAGAGAGAGAGAGAGAGAAGCCAAATCCTTGTCGTGCGGGTAGGCCGGCCAGCGCCCTTCCCTCGCACCGCAGCCGGCAGCCGACGCGGTGTACCCGTACGACGGTGGAGGAACCGAGCGCGAGGAGTGCGGCGGCCGGTGACACTGGTAACGGGCGCGGAAGACGAAGGCGGCGAGTGCACGGAGGAGTGGGGGCGGTGCCGCCCAGTGCAGGGAAGAATGGGGGCGGCGGCGGCCTGGGGACGCTAACAACCGGCGCGAAAGACGGCGACGGTGACAGGCCCAATCAACTGAGGATCGAGGGAGGTGCGGAGTGATGAGTCTAGCGACGGCTGATTTATCGGCCGAGGTGGTTAAACAGACGAGGGAGGTGCGGAAGGCGGTGGCGCCGCTGAAGACGGAGGGCGCCGTGGTCGCGCCGCAGAAGACGGAGGAGGGGAAGACGGAGGAGGGCACCGAGCGAGCATGACGCGACTTATCTCTTGTACGAACGACATCTAAATAAATAGGAGAGATTTGTTTGGGTTGTTGTATTTTTGTTAATTAATAATAGTTTTTAAAATTTAGTAGATTCGAAAAAAACTAATTTTTTAATTTGTAAAGGGTATTTATGAAAAGATTTTATTCATTAGATTTGTAAGAAAAAATAATTCTATATTTATTAGATTTGTAAAAAAAATAATTTTAGATGTATTTTTCGTGTACACATAGTTTAACATATTTCTGTTAAAAATATTTTATTATATGTATTTAAAAAAATTATACTTTTAAAAAATAGGTATTATAAATCGCCAGCTATCACACAGAGTAGTCTGCTCTGTAATGCTGGTTTTTTAACCTTTCCAAGCGCTTTCATTTTCCAGCCGGCTGTTACCTGTTTGTTTCTAGATCTGCATTTTATTTGCTCTCGAGCTGCTCCAAAGCCTCAAGTAGTAAATACCATCTTGTTCCGTCTTCTCTGTAGTTTTTTGTCACCGTAGACTTCTGATTGAGGCCAGGGTTTATTTGCTGGTTTTAAGTTAAAACCGCTACAAATTCAAAATTCAAATTTTGAGTAGTAAATCACTTAGTTTTTCTGATTTAGCGTACGGTTTTTCTACTTTTGAATTTTCAAATTTGAAATCAAAACTGTTTCAATTGGTTTATGGATTTTAATTTTAGTTTTTTGAATTTTTGAAATAGAAATAGACCATCCGATGAAACAGACTGGATCAATTTTACTAAAAATAAAATCGACCATTTTTTATGGTTTTTGTAATGCATGATTGAGGCATTCTTGTATGAAATGCATGGTTGATGAGATTTTTTTTAGAAAATTGAAGAGACTACCGCCTCTGCTTGTCTGCACAGTGTTTTGAATATTACAAATGTATCCTATATATCGTTTTTGTTTAGTGACGGGATGATTTTTCATATAGCACCAACTGTTTAGAGCTCTCCTTGAGCTTCACTTTGGAACTACTCCCTACATTGCTAAATTATTATCACTATTGACTTTTAACATTAACTTTGACTATTTATATTATTTAAAAATTAATTCAAAGCTAAAAAATTATAAGTTATGATTTAAATAATTTTAATAATAAAGTTAACGAGGACATCACTTTTTTAATATAAATAAGAGTCCTCAAAGTATTATTAATGAAACTCATCCACGACAGTTGAGATTAAAGATGAGTTCATTTTAAAACACATGTCTTCTATCCTTTGAGAATAGATTGCTATCTAATGACTTTATTATGATTAAAAATATTAGAGAGAGTCAAACAAAGTATGAAGAAGGATTTGGTAATACTCAAGATCAGAACCGCACGTTCGACTTCGAAGGAGATCCAAACAACTCGAGTTTGAGTCTGACTCGGGCTCCTGTAGCAGCTTGCACTAAAACGGATGTCTCAGTCTCAAACGAGCTCCGTTTTGAATGTTGTAGATATGGTTGGAAAGCTAACAAAATAATCTTTCTAACAACACCAGTCTCATCTCTAAATTCGATCGAAATCAACGGAGATCGTTGAAACAAGATGACATCTAGAAACTGCTCGAGTGTTGCGACACTATCTTTTGGTCTTTGGATCTTGTATCTTTTTTAAGCCATTAGTATTAGGGTTTACCCCTAAGGTCGACTTAAACTTTATAAATTCAGTAGCCGCCGTCATTAGAGATAAGTTTTGATTAGTTTTTTCCTGTTTTCAAACAGTTTCATCGTTTGACAGCTTGTTGGTTATTTAACTTCGTGTTTCCATCTAGATTTCGCAAGTGAGTTGCGTTCTTCCTTGTTTTTACTTATGTTCTTTGATTCGCCGGTAGGGATTAGTCTTTTTGGCGAGATCAATCGTGTGCGCACGGTTGATAACCAGAGGAGAAGTGATGCTGTGATTGTGGGGTTCGAATCGTGTTGATTTGATGCCGGATTAATTGTGTGTCACATCCCCATTAAATCGAGAGTTATCACGACTTGACGAAAGATCGAAAACCACGTACACATCAAGTGGTATCAGAGCTTCAGGTATATCGTCATGTTCACATCTATCCTTGTTTATTTTGACATTCATCCTATCATTCACAGAAAAGCCGCAACACAAAAAAATTAGTAGATCACTAGGTGTTCATCTGTCCAAGCCGTGTTTAGCCTTTGTATAATTTTATTTTAAAATCCTTAGTGTTGAGTTTATATCCTTAGTTTGTGTTTTGGTTGCTGTATTTTGTGATTTTTTTTTATCCAGACATTTTCCTTTATCGTTCATCCACATCGTGTTTAGATCTGTTATCGTGTCACATATGTTAATTGTTTTTTTTTTCATTGAAAAGTCACATCTCCGCCAAATCAAGAGTTATCACGACCCGACGAAAGATCGAGAACCATGTACATATCAAAAGTAAATTATAACAAATAGTATGATATTCATCAACTTTTTTGAATAAGATGAATATTTAAAATTAATGTTAGAAGTCAATGATAACGACATCAATTTAGGAACAAACGGAGTATTTGTGTTTCGTATGCTAATTTTTCTCCTACTTAATTAAATGTATTCTCAACACATTATCAAGAAAATACAACCAGAATGTTGATGCATGACTATCATGTTGCTCGGGGCGAGCAAAAAGTTTAAACTTAGGTAGGTGTTGGTAGCGGATAGATCCATATTCGGGTGTCAAGTTCATAACAAAATTTGTTTTAGCTAACAAAGTTCAATATGTTTTGGTAAAATATGTGTATGGAGGTTCAAATGGGGCAACTAAATTCTAATGAAAACGCTAGGGGTATAATAGTGACGTGAAAGATACCCTTTAAACCGTTCTCGCTCAGGAAAATGAATTAAATTTTCAAATTTGTTACACTTTCAAAAAATTATTTCTTTTTTAAAACTGAATTTTTACACCCCTAAAAACCACATGCTTTTAGCTTTGTTGTTTACCTCAGGCCCAAAAAGCCCAAGAGGTTGATGGTGTTCAAGCCTGAAATTTGACAATTTAGGACTTGAATGTTGTCTTCTTTATTATATTATTATTTGTTTGGATGACATATTTTAATATCTCAGTAACAAATTTACGAAGCACACTATTTTCACTACACAAAATGAAAAGTCACGTCCAATCCCACGTTAACCAGCAACTCACGTTTCTCTCCAGAATCCATTTCCTCGAGTCTGTTTTGTTTTTCTTTCACGCCGCCTCCTCTCAATTCTACTCCGGCTGCTCCATATCCACGGCGGGAGTGGCAACTTGCCCAGCTGTAGCCACAAACAAGTCAGCACTCTCCCAACTTTACCTCATTATTGTTTTTTTCCTCACAATTTTAGTGCTGCTTGGACGCTGATCTCGATTCTAGTATTTTGATTGGATTCCAAAGAAGGTTGCTAGTGGGGAGACAGCCTGAAGCAAAAATAGTGAGAGGGCAGGGGCGTGATCTGCTGTAGATATAAAGCATGGGCAGAGCTCCCATGATGCCTGCGTATTCACGGGAATACCTAGCTCATGTGAGACAATTTAAGTGTATATATATGTGTATCTTTGTGCTGTAGTTTAATAAAACAATTAACACAATATCCCAAAGCTCAAAAAAGAATCAGAATTTGTAATTTTATTACATATTTTGTATTTTATTATTGAGTTAATTCAAAATATTTTTGAACAAAAGTTAATTCAAAATATCATGTCAATAATTAGTATTTAAATTTAGAGTAAATTTCACAAAACTACAGGTATTTTATCAAAATTATCACAAAACTATAGATTTAAGCTATAATTTCAAAAAAACTACAGATTTTAGATCTAATTTATCACAAAACTACAGGTTTTATAGTCAAATTATCACAAAACTACATATTTTATATAACGTGTCTAAAATTTACTGTAGCAAACATGTAGCTTTAAAAATGTGATTTAAACCTGTAGTTTTGTGATAATATTTATAAAATACATGTAGTTTTGTGAAATTTATTTTTAAATTTATGTTCTCGTGAACATTCACGCTTTTTTTATGCAGCAATTCTTTTATCTTAGGAATACCGGATCATTGAATCCCAGCTTCGCCACTTTATAAAGTGAATCAGTTGTTCATTCCCACGCTGTTTTTTTCATCGCATGCATTGCACAGCTCTGTTTTTTCAGACGATGTACAGTAGCAGATTGTGCCTGTTTCGAGGGCTTTAATTAGAGGCCGATTAGCATAGAAACTCCATGGGAACAAAAGTTGTACCGAGGGCCCGTTTGGAACACAGCAATAAAAAACATAGAAATAGAAAACATGTATGACATGTATGAATGAAGAAAACACATGAATAAAAATTATAACACGGAAATTGAAAATAGAGGGATGAAGAAATTTTGGCGTTTGGATTGTAGGAATTTATAACATGGAAGTTGAAATTAAATTTCATTGATCAACAAGGATTAGAACCTCTTCCTGTGTGTATAGCGATTTGAGCAAAGGGACTTGCAAGGCCCACATGTAAGTGGAACTCTCCCTTCTTCTCCGTCCAGCAGAGGCAGAAATGAAAAAACCCGTTGTTGCTCTTTGGAGTTCTTGCCTCCACGATCCGAAGCAGCGATATGCCTATGCCTTGGAGGATAGCAAAATGGGTTGAACGAAAAGAGGGCTAGCAGGCCGATCTAGTGCCAAATCCAGCGCATTGGAGCTTCCTTGGAGGAGATCTATGAACTTTAGCCATGATGACGATATAGAAATGAAAGCAGCAGCAAAGTCTTTCCCTTGCGTTGATGGAGGAGAAGCATGCGAAGGTGCAAAAGGAGGAGCTGCAGGAGTACCGGCGGCCTGCACATGTGGTTGTGCTTCAAAACGTGCCTAGCTAGAGTATTATTTTTCTTCGTCGGAAGCAAGTGAATGTAACAGTGTTTTGCTACCACTTTGACTTATCCACGGAAAACGTGGCGTCCTTTATAATTCCTGTGCGCGGAGAATTATTTACCGTATCCATACCGTACCAAGTAGAGAGAGCATGCAAACCTGAGGTATTTCTGCAGAACGTCAAACGGCGTACATCTAGTGTGCATGTACAGAAGTTGAAATTATAGCTCGTGCTTACGTATTTTACGCTATTTATTACTAGTACGGTTTGGACAAAATATGTCTACTGTGCTCATGCTCACATACCAATCTCTATATTTTTCATTTATTAGTACAAGTCGGAGACGTGCACTGCGTACAATAATGTGCTTATTTTTCTAAAAGTCTATGGTTCTCCACGTGTCATTTTGATTTCTTTGAGCTACTTTCCATCTTTCCTCTGCCGGCTGCTAGGTACGGATCCGAATCCTCTCCTGCACGACAGGATCACTACCACAAGGACCAGTGCCCATCGGCTCACCAACCGGTACGGCAAGAATCCCAATCTATGCTGTTCCTTTCGTTCCAATTTAGTCTCTTTTGGAATCTAATCTAGGATTTTAAAAAATTTACAGGAATTAGTTCAATTTTACAGAAAAATTTTTGTAGAAATTTTACAGAAATTAGTTCAATTTTACAGAAAAACTTAGAATCTACAAATAATTTCTTTGTCTTAGAAGCCTGTAAGTGAACATGAAAATAAAGAAGAGTAAAGATATGGTATGTACTGGAAATAAAGAGGTGAGATAAAAATGAAAGAGTATTAGGAATAGAGCAAATTGTATTGAGAAGCCAAAACGACAATTAAAATGACTTACAAGGCCTGTTTAGAATGCAGAAATTTTACAAAAATCTGTTTAATTTTACAAAAAACATAGGAACAAAAAATTTTCCTACTTCCAAACGAGACCCAATTTGGGGAGTACATACAATGTGTTTATTTTCTAAGAGTCAGATGTTATCGTCAAGTCTACCTTCTATCCTTCAAATAATTCTGGACCATTCATTTAGGTTGATATGAAGATTTTTTTTACCTAACAGGAGATAAAAGTTTTTTAATAATTATTAATTACTATACTATTTAATTTAAAAAATAATTAGTGAGTTTTAGAATGTGACAATAATCACGGATATGTTATTTGTTCATATTAATTTGTTTCTTTATAATTATTTATTAAATCGAGAAAGATTGAATTTGTGTCTTACGAGGTAGCTAAATTCCCCTCGCTCATCCCTATATAAACTCCGGGGTCCATTGCTCTCTCTCCCACCACTCAACTCTTAACAAGACGTGCAGGAAAACTTCAGGGAGAAACTCCGGATGGCGGCGAGCCTGCGTCGGGACAGCAGCTCGGTGTGGCGACGGGGGAACAACGTGTTCTCCAGCTCGTTGTCGAGAGAAGTGGAGGTCGACGACGAGGAGGCGCTGCGCTGGGCCGCGCTCGAGAAGCTGCCCACCCGGGACCGCGTCCGTCACGCCGTCTTCCTTCCCGACGGTGCCGCGCAGGGAACCGCGGACGTGGTCGACGTGCACAGCCTCGCCCAGCCGCAGCGACACGCGCTGCTGGAGCGGCTTGTGCGCGCCGCCGACGAGGACCACGAACGCTTCCTCCTCAAGCTCAGGGACCGCCTGGAGAGGTGCGTACGTGCTAGCCTAGCTCGATCGCAGCCACTAACTATAGCTAGCCGGCAGCCCTGGCCGTCTGCCACTGCCAGAGATCGATCGATCAAAGCGCTTCGATGTTGAGGTGCAGGGTTGGGCTCGAGATGCCGACGATCGAGGTCCGGTTCGAGCACCTCGAGGTCGAGGCCATGGTGCGCGTCGGCAACAGCGGCCTCCCCACCATTCTCAACTCCATCACCAACACGCTCGAGGAGGTGGGCACCGCGCTGCGCGTGCTGCGCGGCAGGAAGAAGCCGATGCCCATCCTCCACGACGTTAGCGGCGCCATTAAGCCCCGCAGGCACGTACGCTTTGACTTCATGCATCTTACTTAGTATCCTTAAGAAAAGATTAAAAGCTGAAGGGTACGTTCAACTACGTTGTAGCACTTGAGAAATCGATGATGCTATGTGCAGGCTGACTCTACTGTTGGGTCCTCCGGGGTCTGGCAAGACTACCTTGCTGCTTGCGCTGGCTGGAAAGCTCGATAAAGACCTCAAGGTTTCAGGCCGTGTGACCTACAACGGGCACGGAATGGATGAGTTCGTGCCGGAGAGGGCGTCGGCGTACATCAGCCAGCATGACCTCCACATCGGAGAGATGACGGTGAGGGAGACGCTCGCCTTCTCCGCACGTTGCCAGGGCGTCGGCTCCCATTTTTGTACGTGCGACAGTGAAAACTATATACAGATTAACACAAACAACAATTTCGTTTAATCATCCAGTTAAATAAGCCATCCGAAATTCTGTGTCGTTACTTAGACATGCTGATGGAGCTGTTGCGGCGAGAGAAAGCAGCAAATATCAAGCCGGATGCTGATATCGATGCGTTCATGAAGGCAAGATCTTAATAACCTGGCAAAATCTATTAGATTGTCTTTCGCTTGTATCCCTATAAATACTTCATTGATCAGTGGTCAATACTTTGTGTGATTTTGTTTACCAGGCATCTGCTGCGAGAGGGCAAGAATCTAATGTGGTCACTGACTATATTCTTAAGGTGATAAGTTTTTTTTTTTTTTGCCAAAGCAAGAGCTATGCTATATTCTTTTATTTAAATGCTTAAATATGACTACATGAGCCTTCACAAGGTATGTTTAACTAATGACGCCTGCAGATATTAGGACTAGAGTTATGCGCGGACACATTGGTTGGAGATGAGATGGTCAGGGGTATCTCCGGTGGACAGCGAAAACGTGTCACGTCTGGTGAAGAAACAATCTCCTAAATATATTATGATAAGTTAGATCATATAGGGAAGCGTTCTTAATTAACAACTTCATATTTGCATTTTTCATGCAGGCGAGATGCTGGTCGGGCCAGCACGGGCGCTTTTCACGGACGACATCTCGACGGGTCTTGACAGCTCTACTACGTTCCAGATTGTGAACTCTCTCAGGCAGTCCATCCATGTCCTTGGAGGCACAGCCGTGATCTCCCTGCTGCAGCCAGCGCCCGAGACGTTCAACATCTTCGACGACCTCATCCTCCTCTCTGACGGCTTGGTCGTGTACCAGGGCCCCCGAGAGGATGTTCTTGGGTTTTTCGAACACATAGGGTTCAGATGCCCTGCCAGGAAAGGAGTCGCCGACTTCTTGCAAGAAGTGCGTAGTAATTTTTGTAATCCGTTAGACCTAGCGTTTGCAGTAGTGCTCTTGTTGACATGTTGCTGCTGCCTGCAGGTGACATCAAGGAAAGATCAGAGGCAGTACTGGGCACGACCTGAACATGCATATAGGTTTGTGTCGGCGATGGAATTTGCAACTGCTTTCAAGTCGTTCCACGTTGGGAGGGACATAGAAAACGAGCTCTCTGTCCCATTCGACAAGAGCACCAGCCATCCAGCCGCGCTAACAACCACAATGTACGGTGTGAGTGGCAAGGAGCTTCTTAAGGCCAATATAGACCGGGAGATCCTCCTCATCAAGAGGAATGCTTTCGTCTACATTTACAGAACTTTCCAGGTAACTCTGCATAATGGTAAAAATAGCACATGCTCATCATTGACTCGTCTATCGTTTTGATCGATTCAACAGTTGATATTGTTGTCAACCATTACAATGACCCTCTTCTTCCGAACAAATATGCACCGTGTTTCGGTTGCCAGTGGGGGCATCTACTTGGGTGCACTCTTCTTTGGTGTTCTTGTGATAATGTTCAATGGCTACAGTGAACTCGCACTTACTGTCGTCAAGCTACCTGTATTCTTCAAGCAGAGGGACCTTCTTTTCTATCCGGCATGGGCCTACACTATACCCTCATGGATCGTCAAGATACCCATTACATTTGTTGAGGTTGGCGGATACGTTTTCTTGACATACTATGTCATCGGGTTCGACCCAAATGTGACGAGGTGATACTTATTTTATTCTAGTGGTCATATTGTTTCAAAAGTGTATATCTTATAGCATAAACCTTTAGCCATGCACACATCTAACAGTGCTGGTTTCGCTCAGGTTTCTTAAACAGTATGTGCTTATGATTGGAATAAATCAGATGGCAGCTTCATTGTTTCGATTTGTCGGTGGGGCATCCGGGAATTTGATTGTTGCAAATGTGCTTTCAACGTTAGTTCTGCTGGTAGTCTTGGCACTAGGAGGATTCATTCTGTCGAGAGGTAAATGACTCATTATTCCCTCCTTTGTAGCTATTTTCAATGTCGTTTTTTTGATGAACCAACAGTGTTTTGTTTTTGATTCTATAGATCAAGTGAAGAAGTGGTGGATCTGGGCATCCTGGATCTCCCCGATGATGTATGCGCAAAATGCCATATCAGTGAATGAGATGTTGGGGCATAGTTGGGACAAAATTGTTAATAGCACTACCAAGGAATCATTAGGCGTCAAAGTTCTTATATCCCGTGGAATGTTCACAGAAGCAAAGTGGTATTGGATTGGATTTGGTGCAATGCTTGGATTCACTGTTCTCTTTAATGGACTCTTCACACTTTCCCTTACGTATCTTAGGCGTGAGTACCTCCATAACTGAATTGATTCCTCTGACAACGGCACCTTCTATCTTCATTTGGATGTGGCCTTCTATATATATATATATATATATATATATGTGTGTGTGTGTGTGTGTGTGTGTGTGTGTGTGTGTGTGTGTGTGTGTGTCTAATTTTGATTAGGTTTCACAATTTTATTTTTCCAGCAAGTGGCAATCTGCATCAATCCATATCTGAAGATGAGCTGAAACAGAAGCAAGCCAACCTGAGAAGTAATGTTTTTCGTGCGAATCGCTTGGCATCTAGAAGTACCCGAAATTCAGCAAATATTGATCACACTACAACTAGTTTAGATATGTTGGAAGGTGATTCTTGCCCTACCCAAAAGGGGATGATTCTCCCATTTCCCCCTCTTTCTCTCACTTTTGAGAACATTACATACTCGGTGGACATGCCAAAGGTAACACATACAAAGTTTCTTATCTTATAAGAAAATTATGTTTGCTCACTAATTTGTAATCTTGAGACAAAATTCAGCAAATGAAAGCCCAAGGCGTGACTGATGATCGTTTGCAACTTCTCAAAGACGTCAGTGGCTCTTTTAGGCCCGGTGTGTTAACTGCATTGATGGGCGTTAGTGGAGCTGGCAAGACAACCTTGATGGATGTTTTAGCAGGGAGAAAGACGGGTGGGTACATAGAAGGAAATATTACCGTCTCAGGATATCCAAAGAAGCAAGATACATTTGCTCGTGTTTCTGGATACTGTGAACAGAATGATATCCACTCACCACAAGTGACAGTTTATGAGTCTTTGATTTTCTCTGCGTGGCTTCGACTTCCCATGGAAATAGAATCAAACAAAAGAAAAGTATGTGCAAACTATATTGCTATCTTTCTCCTCACGCTCAAGTCGATACTCCATTTGAGGTAGTTACCTCTTTCGATGTAGATGTCCATTGAGGAGGTGATGGAGCTTGTGGAGCTCAAACCATTAAGAGATGCTTTGGTTGGTCTCCCTGGTGTGAATGGTTTGTCGATTGAGCAGCGAAAGAGACTGACCATTGCTGTCGAACTCGTCGCCAACCCATCGATCATCTTCATGGACGAACCGACCTCTGGACTAGATGCACGATCTGCTGCTGTTGTGATGAGGACAGTGAGGAACACAGTCAACACAGGTAGAACCGTGGTCTGCACAATACATCAGCCAAGTATTGACATATTTGAAGCATTCGATGAGGTATGATTTTATCTTTAAGATTCTTCTTATAGGCAAAGGAAATTTGCTAACGCATAAACCTAGTAGTGATTGAATCATACAATAGTTATGCACCCTTGCTATTAGTGGCAATAATAAGTCTTGGATGTTATAAGCCTCGTCTTAAGATAAGTTGATTTTTTTTTTTGAAAAAATATACAGGTGCTTGTCAAGCACCCTTGCTATTAGTGTCAGAATGACATGTGGCTTGACAAGCACTACCCTCTAATAATGAAGCTTCAGTTTCAGATTTATTTCAAGTCATTAATTAAACTGTATGCCCTAAGACATTTGGTCGCAACTTGTAGCTTTTCCTAATGAAGCGTGGTGGAGAAGAGATATATGCTGGTCCCATAGGTCGTAATTCTTCAGAGTTGATAAAGTATTTTGAGGTAAGCATATGTTACATGAATTGAATACAATTTACTTTGCAACTGAATATAATGTCATTTATGATTTTTACATATACAGGGGATTCAAGGAATAAGCAAAATTAAAGATGGCGTAAATCCCGCAACATGGATGCTAGAAGTGACCACTGTATCTCAAGAGCAGATTCTAGGCATTAATTTCAGTGACATATACAAAAAATCAGA
>BCLH01001187.1:53196-63233 GCA_001602315.1 Zoysia pacifica
ACATTGATACAAATTACATGTCGATGCATTGCCCAAATTTTTTACTCCATTCTAATTTACATCCGCTTCTAGACTTTCAACACTTTTCTCATACCCCCTCCATTCCAAAATATAAGCGTTTAATCAAAGTCAAACTTTTATTACTTTGACCACTAATAATATATAATTAATAATATTTTATTATATAAAAATTATATTTTTTGAATTTATCATGAAATAAGCATTCAAAAAAGTGTATTTTTATACTAGAAATTATGTAATTTTCAAAATATCATAAGTAAAAGTTAAATGAATTTGAGTTTATTCAAATTTAAAAATGCTTATATTTTGAAATGGAGGTAGTATTAGTTTTTCATCCTCACTTCCTAATATATAGTATCTCTCTCCTCATTTTCTATGCACCACATATTTTTCACCTTTTCATATTTCCTATGCCCAGAGCCAAAACAACAAGTTAGGGGTAGTATATTTCAACCTTATGTTCAAATAAATCTTTGCAGTGAAAAATATAATATATTTGATAATATATTTCAGGGACAACAAGGCCTTGATAAAGGAATTAAGCCAACCAGCAGGAGATTCAAGTGACCTATATTTCCCCTCCAAGTACTCGCAATCTTCATTCACACAGTTTGTGGCTTGTCTATGGAAGCAGAACCTATCATACTGGAGGAACCCTCCTTACAATGTCGTTCGGTTCCTCATCACTATTGCCATTTCCCTTTTATTTGGCAGTATTTTCTGGGACCTTGGCAGTAAAGTGTATGCCGTGCCATCTTGTACATTACTAAAGATACCAAACAAAGTAGATCAACCATCTCAGTATTTATTTATATATATATTTTTTGTAGGGAGCGGTCACAGGACCTGTTTAATGCAATGGGTTCAATGTATGCTGCAGTTCTATTCATAGGCATCTCAAATGGTAACTCTGTTGAGCCAGTGGTTGCTGTGGAGCGAACTGTGTTCTATCGAGAAAGAGCAGCTGGAATGTACTCAGCTTTTGCATATGCAATTGGACAGGTGAATTGTTATTATCCTGATAGCTATCTAATCTGGCATTCTTTTCTAAAGTAGCTAGCCACCTTAATTTCTTTCTAGAGCAAGACATTGATCAAACTTTTCTGCATATATACAGGTTGCAATTGAGCTTCCATATGCACTAGTTCAAACTGTCATATATGGGATCATAGTGTACGCTATGATCGGGTTCGAGTGGACGGCAGCAAAGTTCTTCTGGTACATTTTCTTCATGTACTTCACGCTGCTCTACTTCACATTTTACGGCATGATGGCTGTCGGTTTGACACCAAACTACCATGTCGCGTTGATTGTGTCGAATGCGTTCTACGCCATCTGGAATATTTTCTCCGGGTTCATCATTCCCCGGCCAGTAAGTATCATTCCTCAAGCACCTCAGCAATACAGTCATCCTTACCTAACCGGTACCATTTTCGATCTGACGCTACATGCAGCAAGTGCCGATCTGGTGGAGATGGTACTGCTGGATCTGCCCAGTCGCCTGGACACTGTATGGGCTAGTTGTTTCGCAGTTTGGAGATATCATGACACCAATGGAGGATGGACTGCCTGTGAAGGACTTTGTGGAGAACTACTTTGACTTCAAGTATAGCTGGCTGGGGTGGGTTGCTGCCATAGTTGTGGCTTTCAGTGTGCTCTTTGCCACCTTATTTGGCTTTGCTATCATGAAATTAAATTTCCAGAGGAGATGATGATGATGAGATGCCTCTCAGGACTGGTTACTTGTTCACATGTTGCACGATAAGGTTGGTTGGGCACTTTGGAGTAGTATTTCATATGCCTACATTTATATGTTTATAATGTGGGTTAGAAATGTATATATTTATATTCTACCTTGGAAAGAGTTTGTGATATTGGAAAGACTTTAGCAAGACAAATATTGTATAAGTATGCCTTGAATAGCTTATTTTCCATTCTACACTGAAGACGAATTGTTGTATACTCCCTTGTTTTTAAAATTGTTGTCGTTAGGATAATAATTCTAGTTCAAAAAATGAACTAGATTTGTTCTTCTGACAACAATAAAAAAAAAGGAGTACAAATTATAAGAAGTCAGGTAGCCAATCTATACCATTGTTCAATATATAGCCCACTTTCCAAATATTTAAGAAACAATGGGCAAATGAGTTGACACCATGTAAACCAGTAACTCCAACATGGTTTTAATGCGCAAAGTACAACACAAGACACTACGATGAAAACATGAGGGCACACGTACCATTGGATGTCAAAAATGCGTCCCACAGGAAACAAACCACCGGGCTACAGTGACGTTGAATTCTTAGAACGCTGTGTTTCAGTGAATTCGAGAAACAGTAAAACACATAAGATAGATGTTGAATGAACTAAATATGACAATAGATATGACAGCGGCAAGATTTCCAAAATCCTTCGTACAGAATTGAGCAGCAGTAATCAATTGAATGGAAATATATATATATATATATATATATATATATATATATATATATATATATATACCAAAATTTTCTTGAATGTGATAGTGGCTAGTTAAAAAAGCTACAGCCATGTCTGACAACTATATGCAGACATGGTGATCAGTACTCCTACATGAGATGTTTGACAAAAGCACAACTTTTTGCTCAACAACTTATCTTGGGCAAACGAGAAAAGAATGGACAAAATCACATCACCGTAGTACCTCCACCTTCTTCTTGCCCTTGAGGAAGACTTCCCTATCGACCACCTCGCGCATATACCCATCAAACTCTACAGGAAACCCACCATTGAGCCTCTTCATCTCCAAGAACCACTTGCTGTCTGTCCCCCACAAATCCTCATACTCATCAAGGCAATGTGCTTCAATCTTTGCCTTAAGATCCTGCACCAATTCATTGTTGGATCCAGCCCCAGCGACATACACTTGACGCCCTCTATCAATACCTTCCTCAATTCTCTGAGTGAGGTTCTCATCACTGCCACTGACATGGACTGAATCGAAGTCACCCTGCATCCTTGAGACGACGTCATCCACAATGTGCATTAAGCTCGGCGCCCAGCGAATCACCCCCTTCAACGGGCGGAGCACGTGCTTGGCCTCACCCTCACACACATTGTACCAGTAGTTTCCTGGCTCGACATCCCCAAACTTCCTGACAATGAGGGTGTCTCTGGACTTGGAGAACTTGACAGGCGAGAGCCTGGTGTCCTCGACGAGGCGTGCTCCAAGCTGGCCCTGCACTCCCCATCTGTCCCAATCCGCCCAGAACTGCCTGTCCTCGATGATGGGGACCTGGGAATGGAGGTGGTCGACGTCGACGTAGAAGGCAAGGCGCTTACCCTCCTCCGGCATGCCCCCCGTACCGGCGTCTGCGTAAGAGGCAGCGAGGCAGAGGGTGAGATCGAGGACGAGGGTGCGGTTGAGGTGGCGTGCCTCGGCCAGGGCGCAGATGAGGCCGCGCAGGTAGTGCGGCATGGGCTTGCATCGGTCGCCGCCACCAAGGTAGGCAAGGTAAGCGCCCCGGGCGAACTGGTCGCGGGAGAGCGTGGGCGGGGGCGGAGGCGCGATGGTGGCGTTGGTGGCAGCGCGGCGTGGCTTGCGCGCGTTGGGGCCGGAGTGGTACTCGCCGATGGAGAGGACGGTGTAGGCGCAAGTGCGGGTGTCACGGGCGACGGCGAAGCGGCGGTAGTCCTTGGTGGTGGTCTTGGTGGGGGAGTCGGAGTCAGAGCGGGCGCGCCACGCCATGTCGCAGGAGGCGGAAAGGGGGTCGCCCGGGACGGGGCGGCCGAAGCGGGAGAAGTGGACAGCGGGGAAGGCATCGATAGCGCGGCGCATCATGAGGTGGAACAGCTGCGGGTCAGCGCAGTCGAGCGGGGCATCGGGGTCGCAGCTCTGCGATGGCTGCGTCTGCAGGTGCTGCGGCGGCTGCTGATGATGATGGGAGGGGGAGACGGAGAGGGGGAGGCGGAGCAGCGTGAGCAGGAGAAGGAGCGCCGCGACGATGAGCGCCCCCGCGGCGACGCGGACGGAGGAGGAGGAGAGCACGCCGCCGCGCCCCAGCAGCGGGCGGCTCGGGTCCATGGCGCCGGCGAGGACGAGATCTGGTCCGGTCGGTTTGGTTCACTTCACTCGAGAGTTAGGCCTTTATTTAGGCAGAGTTTTGAGATTTTATAAAAGTTGCTGCTGGCTAGTTGAAAAGCTGATTGATAAAATTTAAATGTTGATTTTTATAATATATATTTAACTTTTTTTATATTAAAAATAATTTTTAGTGAATTTTTCAGCTTTTAATTTATTAGCCATTTCTCTGGCCGAACAGCGTGGAGCCGTATGTGCCCACCCAGGTGCTCTCTCTCTCTTTTCTCCAAAAAAATCACTCTCTCTAAAAAAAGATGTTCCTCATCCAGGATTTGACAATAGAATCTTCAGCTGCATCTACTGCTGTCTCCATAGCTTATGCAGTCAAATCGCTAGTAACCTCAACTCCATATGCCAATACCTGAACTCAAATTGTTATCATGCATGCATCATGTTTGCAAAATTTTGGTGACATTTGTGTTTGTAAATCTATGTTTCCCTCTTAAAAATTAACAACTTTATACTCCATCTGTTCACTTTTACTTATCATTCTTGCATTCAAAGTTTCTTACAAAATATTCTTTCTGTTTTTAAATTGATATCACCGTTAACTTTTACTATCATTTTTGACCATCTATCTTATTTTAATATTTTAATATTAATATATTTCTTAAATTGTAATATTTTTTCTTGTATTGTAGCATTAGCACAGATATTAGAATAGTTGTAGTAAGATGAATTGTGCTACTCCACCTTCGGGACCACCTGATATTCGATCTAAATAACAAAATTATTGTGCCGTAAGGATTTCCATAATACTCGGTCTGTTCGGAATAAGATTGTGTTCAACATGTCTTAGAGATGGAATATATATGTTATTTGAGATGTTACAATGTTTGGAGTTAATCATAATCGTCTATTTGATTAAATTTAACGGTTAAAAATAGGTAAATATCTAGTTAAAAGTATTAAAAGTGGATCCGGTACCAAAAAATGATGAGCTCGATACCAATTTTTAAGAATCCTGAGCTACTTTTCTTAGGAAACAAAGGGTTTTTAACTGTTTAGTGCTACGTTCCATTGCATTGACGAAATGGAGTTCCTCGTGCAGAGTGATGCTAAATATGAACTACTAGTAAAGTATGCTGGTGATGATTGCGGTGGCAAACAATTTGATAGCTCCTGTATCGATCTCAACAAGTTGAAATTGCTTTGCTTAGCAGTCACATTACGGCTGTGCTCATCATGACCAACAAACACAGGCTTAGCAGTCACATTACGCCACACTCCATGAACAGTAGCTCCTCTACAACTGGTCAGGTCCTCCTGCATGACAAACTTGAGCTTTGTCTTATCAAGCCGACCGATTCGACGAAATGAGGAGGCCGTTTCTGTTATGGGCAACGGCCATCGCCTTTGCTCTGCTCGCCTACACATTTTACCGGCTTCCTGCTATCATCGACGACGGCCAGCTGGGGTCGGCTGTTCCTGACGAAGACGGACGGCACCACCACCACCACCGGCGGAAGTGCGACGACCACACCAGATGGGTGACCAAGATGGCGGCCCTGCACAACGTCACGCTGGTCCTTAGCGTCGACCGCAGGGGCTGCGCCAACTTCACAAGCCTGCAGAAGGCCGTGGACGCCGTGCCTGACCACTCCTCCGCCGCGGCCCGCACGCTGATCGCCGTGGAAGCCGGCGTCTACGCGGAGAAGGTGGTGGTGTGGCGCAACAAGACGGGAGTCACGGTGCAGGGCCGCGGCAACCTCAACAGCACCGTGGTGTGGAACGACACGGCGAGCTCCAGCGGCGGCGGCACCTTCTCCAGCGCGACGTTCGCCGTCCTCGCGGACAACATCAGCGTGCAGAACACCGCGCGCGCGGCCGACCCGGGCGACGCCGGCGGGCAGGCGGTGGCGATGCGCGTGGCGGGCGACCAGGCGGCGTTCCACTGGTGCGGGTTCTACGGCGCACAGGATACGCTGCTGGACGAACAGGGCCGACACCTGTTCCGGGCTGCGTCGTCGAGGGCTCCATCGACTTCATCTTCGGGAACGCGCTGTCGCTCTTCCTCGGCTGCACCATCAGCTCCGTGGCCAACGCGGACGGCGGCGTTGTCACGGGGAGCGTCACGGCGCACGGGCGCGCGTCGGCCGCGGAGAGGACGGGGTTCGCGTTCGTGCGGTGCAGCGTGGTGGGGACGGGCCAGGTGTGGCTGGGCCGGGCGTGGGGAGCCTACGCCACCGTCGTCTTCGCCAGGACGTACCTCGCCGCCGTCGTGGCGCCCGGCGGGTGGAACGACTGGAACGACCCCGGCAGGCAGCAGTCGGTGTTCTTCGCGGAGTACAACTGTACGGGGCCCGGCGCCGCCGCGCAGAGGGTGCCGTACGCGAGGCAGCTGGATGAGCGGCAGGCCGCGCCTTTCATGGACCTCTCCGACATCGACGGCGACCAGTGGGCGTTGCCGCCGATACAGGTAGACGTCGTCGCGTCTGCTGATATCTCAGCAGAAAGGCGGCCAGCATGTTCTTCAGTGACTGTTGCACCGACTACGTACGGGCCAGCATGTCAAAAGAGGGATCCAAAAACTTGCCCCATCAAGTGCGTGCTGTTGCTAGCATGTTTGAGTGGTACCGTGCTCCAATTGGAAACACTGATGAGAGAACTTAAGAGAGCATTTTTCTTTGCGGACATGAGCTATACGGGCGATTGCATTTGGTTATGTTTAAAGTATTTTTTTGGGACAAAAAATAGAGCTAAAGTAGTAGGCTGCGTTTTTTAATTCAAAGTGGGATGGTACTGGGTTATCTATGATATTTGAGATGTAGCAATCCCGTCCTATGTTTGATAGGATGGAGGGGCGAGCTAGATTTTGTTTGGCGAAGATGAGGGATTAGGTTGTCCGAGTTGTTGTTCGATATGAGAGATGAGTGAGTGTTGAGATTTGATATAATGAGAGAAATTTTGTCAAGTTTTCAATTTGCAAATCCAGCTTGACTAGTTTAAATTAAATCAAATGAAAATGAAATAAAACTCTAACTTTCCCTTCGCTCTGGGACGAAGCTGGGGCACAATGGCACCGATCTAGACGAAGACGCAGTCCTCCTACAACTGCAAAAAGGGCTCACTCTGCGAATTTTTTTACAAATTATTTTTAATTTTATTAAATTTAGTTAAAAAATAAATAAATTTTTTAGCTTGATTCTAATTCGATTATAATTTTTAATTTATTTTCTTCCTCGTGTTTTCACCCTCGGTGCTCACCAGTGTCTCAACTATCAACGCCCCTGCTCGCGCGCGTTGCACTCCTCTCTCCCGGTTGCCACGCGCCCCACGGCTCGCGCCTGCGCCATGCCTGTTGCCCTCCTCGTGCCGACGCCCTGCCTGCTCACACCTGCCTCGGGAGAATGAACTCACCAGCTCGTTTTTTAGGATGACATCATCCTGGATTTCAATAGAATATTCTCACGAGTGGCCATTTTTTTTTTACTGTGATGCAAACTTATACTCTCTCTATTTTTATTGTTTTCGTTGTTAATTTTTAATCTCAACTTTAACTGTTTATTTTATTTTAAAAATAAGTTTAAATATATAAAATTATAAGATACACTTAAAATACTTTTAATAATAAAATATATAATATTCATTAAAAATTTTTTAAATAAAATAAATAATTAAAATTGAATTAAAAATCAACAGCAACAATAATTAAAAAGCGGAGAGAGTATTAGTCAGAGGCGCCCAGTCCCATCTCACCTCATCCTCGAAGTAAACACATCCATAATTACCCGACGAAGGCAGTACATTTGAAGAGCACGTGATCAATATAAAAAAGGCGGAAGAAAGGAAAAAAGAAGAAAACAGGGAACGGTTCAGGCTGACTAGCACCCAATTGACCAAGGTTATACTCTTTTCCATTTTAAATATTGATACCATTACATTTAACATTTTTTTTTATCATTTCTATTATTTTAAAAATTCAAATGTATAAAATTGTTAGTTATGCTTAAACCACTAATGATAAAACAAGTTATAATAAATATATGATATTTTTTATATTTCTTAAATAAGATAAACAATTAAAAATAATGTTACAAGATGATGGTATTCATATTTTACAACCAAAGGGAGTACATGGCCCCAAAGCATGGTTGGGAAGGACTTGATGAGGATGGAGCAAAAGAGGTGAAAAATCTCGACCAATCAAAGTCTCCTTTATTCATTTGGGATTCAGTTGTTGGGAAAAGATGTGATGAAACAGAACGAGCATCCCCTGGTGTTGTCGCCTGCTCCACCAATAAGAGGGCCTGTACCTATATCTGAGCATTCGGACCGCCCGACACGGCTCGACACGGCCCGATTCTCGCCACAGCTCGAATAGGCACGGCCCGTCCAAGCACGACGGACCGACCAAGCCGTGCCGCGACGTGTTGCAGGTCCTGTGGCTGGCCCGAGGCATGGCTTGGGCAAGGCAAAATCGTGTTAGGCCGGCCCGATCAGCCTGTCAGCCCGCAGGCACGCTGGCCTAAAAAGGCCCACTAGACTTCACAGAATTTTCAGAACAGTTTGACAGTTTTAAATTCATAGATTTAACACTTAAAACAGAACACAAACACAAAAAACAATATTTATCAAACTACTACTTTATCGAGCTGTTTAACTTTTTGGCTGCCTCATTAAAAACCTTGCTAATCAAGGAAAAAAGAGTACAGCCCAGCTCTAGCCTCTAGATTCCAGTCACATTAACAGATTGGCTAACCTGTTCATCCAGGTACAAATGTTCAAACTCGTCGACTATTTCTTTATTCTCCATGTTGTGCTGTTCTCTTGTATCTCTAAGTTCTCAATCTTTGACACACATCAGCATCTCCACCATGTCACTGGTCAACGAGCGCCTCCGTTCCTCAATGATCCTGTCAGTAAGACTAAAAGCAGATTCTGAACTAATAGTAGAAGCAGAAACAGTCATAATATCTTTTGCTAATATGAATAATATGAGGTAAGTCATTTTATGTGCTTGCCACCAACTAAGGATATTAAAATCATCATTAAACTCAGTAATACTTTCACTGTCAAGATAAGAATTCAGTTCAAAAATATGTCCACCAAGTGTTGGACTAACAGAAGTACTAGTTTCAGAATCACCAAAGATATGACCCCATACTGTTTTTTTCTTACCAGTGCCGGTTGCTTGATGTGTTGGCTTTTGCAATCTAACTGCACCAAACTCAAAGTGTTGTCTGCCTCCTACCACTGCTCCGATGCTGCACCAAACCTGAAGACAGAGCAGATCTAGATCGGAGCCGAGGAGGCGACTACTAGAGGAGGAAGAAAGAGATGGCGGGGAATAGAGCCTAGAGGGAGGGAAGAGATGGCCGCCGCGGTGCGCGCAGATCTCTGGATCGGAAGCAACGACAGCGGCGGTCGGCAAAGGCTAGGGTTCGCGAGGGGCGAGGCGGTGAGCCGAGGGCTACAAGCAGCTCAAGTGCTGCCTGCCTCCTACCACTGCTCCGACGCTGTCGAGCACCGGCAGGCAGTAGGAGACCTAGAGATGGAGCAGATCTGGATCGGAGTCTAGGAGGTGACTACTAGAGGAGGAAGGAAGAGATGGCTGCGAGTAGAGCCTAGATGGGGGGAAGAGATGGCGGCGAGCCGATGCGGTGCGCGCGGATCTCTGGATCGGAAGCGACGACAGCGACGGTCGGCAAAGGCTAGGGTTCGAGAGGGGAGGCCGACGGATGAGGGCGACGAAGAGAGCGACTGCGCGAGTGGGAAGTGGGGACCGACCGACCGAGGCTAGGGTTCGGGAGTCACGGGACGGCCGCGCTTTTATACGGGGTGCGGCGGGCCGCGCGGTGGCCGGTGGGCTGGGTGCCCGCGCTTGGGCCGCGGCCTACCTTGGCCTCCGACCGGCAGAGCTCAAACAGTAACCGGGCCGCAGTAGGCCCGGCTC
>BCLH01001187.1:64713-98913 GCA_001602315.1 Zoysia pacifica
CCAGAAGTTGACATCGTTAGAGTCATTTAATGAACTTATAGTTCAATTGAGACTGGCTTTAAAAAAGTGATAGCTGAATCACAAAATCTGAAAATTAATAGCTGAAGCACAATTAGACTAAATATCAATGGCTAAAATGCAATGGCCACTTTATCTTTAACCATCAATTAATTCCTAAAAAGTTATACTGTTTAATAACATGAAGAAATATGAATTATGAACATAGTTTTCATACTACTAAGTATATTGATGCGAAATTAAATGGAATTCCATCGTGATGGTAAAAATAAGAATATTTGACTGTGACCAAACATAAAACGATAGATAATTTGTAATCACAGAATGCATAAGACAACAAATCTATTTCGCTTTATGTTATCTAGCGTGAATGTCATACATTTAAGATTGGAGATTCTTATTGTAACCAATCAGATGCATTACTCCATCATCAATAGAGACATAACTACTAGAACTACTCTACATTAAGCATGTAGGCTAGAGATTTTTGCATGATGTTAATTAAAATCTATCTAGGATTATACAGCATGTACAAACTAACTACCCCATGAAAGTCAGCAACAAGAGGCCAGGGGCAACCCAGAAGCAGCAACATCCACCCTGCAAAGATGTTTGAGTTAGGAACTACTCCAGATCTCTCTGGTTCTTCCAGCCAGCTGCTAATTTCGAAGGAGCGGATCACAAATTGCAGAGTGTTTATTTGTGGAAGGAAGATCGGAAGGGCCACTGCTGGTCAGCCGCGTCGTCCGCGATGGATCCACACGAATGTCGTCCGCCGTGCTCACCGTCCGCAAACGTCGTCCCCTCGCCCGCCGCTTTGCCGAACACGAACCCCCCGCTCGGCGGCGACACATCCTCACCGCACCGGTGCATCCATGCCAGAGGCGGCGATGAGGCCGTCGACACCGGCGACACGAGAGCCCCGCCGACGATGGGGCTCCCGGGCTGCAGCTGGTACGTTTGGAACGACGGCGAAAGGAAGCGCGCGAAGGGCACCTCCGGCGACGACCCCGGCTGGATACCGCACGCGGACGCGGACTCCGGCGGGGGCGTCAGCGGCGCGGTGGACGGCTCCGTGAGCCCCGCGGAGAAGGCCGGCGGGGAGACCAGCTGCTGCGGCTCGCGGGCGTACGGGCCGATGGCGAAGATGGAGGCCGTGGGCGAGCTGTAGGTGCTCGCGTTCAGGTGCAGCACCTGCACGGGTGACGGCGCCTCCGAGGTCAGCAGGGATGAGGCCGGCGACGACGGCGGCGCGACGGAGGCCACTGCTGGTCGCGTCGCGTGGTGGGTGTGGTAGCTGGTGGAACTGCTCTGCCCGGGCTCCGGCGAAGCGTCGGCGATGCGGCGGGGGTGGGTTTGGGACGCCCCGAAGCACAGCAGCTTGGCCTTCAGACGCGACCACCATCCCGTCTTCTGCATGGCAAGTCCAGTGAACGAAATCAAGAAACATTCTCCATGAACAAGACCACTCATTTGTTGCTCTGTTTCATTTCCTGGGACTGTTGAATTCGTTACTGCCAGGTTTGTTAGTACTGAATCCGGTTTTGTTCCGTACAGTCTTATAGTACTAGACAACAACTCAACATCCACTAGTGATAGTGACAAAATGTTACTTTACATACTTATACAAATACTAATTTTTCAATCAAGAAAATAAAGGTTATTGACTATATTGCTTATTGTATCAATCATTTTTCCTAAATAAAAAATAGGGAACTTGCTTGAGAAGGAACACTGAGCCAGGTAATACTACTCATACTAATGCGCAGCAGATTTCACAGATGCAGAATTTTAACCAGACCTTTTGTGACAAACTCGGAACTGTGCTTTGACGTGCAGAAAAGCAAAAAACTGTGCGCCGGGGATTTGAATTTTGAGATCAAGGTACTGTTGCATGCAGAAAGAGTATTTGATCCAGTAAAATGATTTATCTGTTTGTGATGCACAAATATTTATTTTTTTTAAAAAAAACTGTAGTGTTCGTGAAAACTTAAAAATACTTTGCATCAATCCGGAATGATACTTATGTTGAGATTCTAGCAAAAAAAAAAAAAGATTCTTATGTTCAGCTGTGGATATGAATTGAAAGAGCAGCACTAATATATGCTCCATCGTTTCTTTCTTTGTCGCCGGTGAGATCAAATTTAAAATACCCAGTAAAAAAAGGGAGTATGTGTGTTAGTTGAATAAACTATTAATTAAATTAGGTTGAACCCCACGGATAGAAGAGAACAACCACCGAAACTAGAGCTTACTTCAGCTATAATTAATAACTCGCTTGATTAAGGATCAGTAGTTAATAAGAAGATAAAGGATCGCAATTATCAACGGCGCGGTGCACACACATACCGTGGTAGAGTAGGCGTGATCGTCGACGACTCGCTGGTGGTGGGGGACAAGGCCCGTGGCGCTCGTCGCGGCGGCGGCCAAAACGACGGCGGCGGCGTTCACCGTGTCATCTTGCATCCTTCCAAAGCTTCCCGCTCGACGGATCATCAACTGCAAGCGGCCCAAGAAAAAGCAAGGCGGCCAGGAATCTGTCACCGGTATGTCCGGCTGCCCTGCTTCCCCGTCCCGTCTTCCAGGACGGCTGATGACATGACGACGGCCAGCCGCGGCGAAGCTTCGGCGCAGGTGCGACTCGTGTGGCGTACGTGCTGGACGGGGACGGGACGGCAAAGACGACGAGGACGCGAGTGAGGGGAAAGGGAGGAGAAAGTTGCGCGAGGATGATGAAGAGAGAAGGTTTGAAGGGAAGCTTCAGGGAAGAAACGAAGGAAGAGACGGCTTAGGCAGGTTTCTAATGTTGACCGATGACCTTTCGCTGATCGTGTGGACTCGATTCAAGGGCTGTCTCGGTCAAACGTAGATTAATTAGTGCACGCGTACCACGACGTAGCACTGCCAGCACTAAGCGATTTTATCACGACCTGCGTCCGCCTGCTTCGAACGGGAGAGAGTAGATCACACACAGGTTGAGATATAAAACTATCGAAATATCCATAATAAATATTGCATTATCAGTGGTATGTGCTAAATCAGACTAACTGGGCCATGTCAAATCGACTAGGTTGAGGCCCGATACTGTTTATCACGACCCAACAATGACTCGGCCCAATGGCAGCCATGTCCAGACATGGTTGACTAGCCCGGAGCTAGCATGGCATATTGTAACAGGTGCTGAGATATTTCGCTCAGGCAGATTCTTGGGTTACAATTCCACCTTCCGTGGAAGATATAATTCCTCGACAAGAGGACAATTTATTCTATAATCATTTCAGCCACATATATGCTGCTTAAAATGCACTGCATCCTTTTATTATTATGATGTACTACACACTACTTTCTTCCAAAATTTACAACATCATATCTTTTATATCTATATAGAAGCAACCTACTAAATGTTATAAATTCTATTTTTCAACAACATTGTGTCACATCATCAACAAATATATGCCCATCTGAACTTAAGTTTCCTTTTGATCATGTCTGTTTGTTTATGATGCCACCTTATCCTACCATTTCTTTTGTTATCTTCCATAACGAAGAAAAGAAGTCAATAATCTACATAAATAGCATTTTTAATTATTATTATTATTATTTAAATATATATTTTTATTTATTTATTTTTAATATATTCATAAGTTCATCATTTGTCCATCATTACTGTGTTAATAAGGTAGCGTAAACTTAGGATTTCATCGTTATAAGAAATTAAGTCACCCAACATTTTAGTTAAATAATTTTTAGCAGCTTGTTGTCTAATATATGATGCATATGTCTACAGGTCATCAAGATAACTCTGATACTCATTTAAATCTCTGAAAAATAGCATAAACGATTGGGATACTGCATTTTATAGAGATTAGAGATACTGAAATAGTACTTACACCATATATGTTGAGCTCACATTTAGTAAATTTCTTATTTCTTACCAATATATTACATGATAGATGTATTACAATCAGGATAGGACCAAACAGCAAACCATTATATCATCCATGTTTAAATGAAATACCAGTGTAATGCGGCGCACAATTGTGCTGCAACTATATTATAAACGCATATTAAAAAGAGATTAACAAGGAAGTGTTATAGGCATTTATTAATTTAAAAAAGAAATGTTGATAATTAGAACAATGCTTATGATACATAAGATAGTGTAGCTGAATGTAATATTATGTCTGTTTAGTTGACTACATAGGGCAACTGCTATAGCACACTAAGACCACACAAAGATTATGAAAATGGAACCTATCATTATTTTTTATTTTCATAACTAAAAGAAAAGAATTAATTCTGCAGTAAATATGTTGTGAAGGCAATACATGTGGCAAGCAAATGTGTGCACAAAATAATAAGGGTAATGGGATACTTACCTGCATCTAAGTACTCTCAACTCCTAAAAAAATTAACTGAATCACCTTGTTTTCGATAGTAGTGACGTTTTGTACTTTAGGTAAACAAAGTTATGAAGCACACGCTGGACTTTTGATGCATTTATTCTCTGTATGATACAATCAACAATTAAAAAGAAATTAAAACATCTAGTGATACAGGTTTACACGTGCAACTGTCTGACTTAGAGTAGAAAATAAGCACTATTCAACACATATTTATCAAATTATAACTGTGAAGTATGCTTTGGAACAAAACAAAAAAGAAGGCTTGAATTGGAGCAAAAGAATGGTGCCCTGCAACAATATATAAAATAAATAAATGGTAAAAGCAAAATATTTTTGTATATTGTCAAGTAACATCTTAACATTGCATCCTTACTTTGTCTGGTATGGTCAAATGACGGAGAAATAGCTAAATGTTTGAAATGATCATGTTTATTTCTTTAAACACAATATTTCTCTCTTTTATCAATATACAGATAAGAGAAGCCAAGAAACAGAGAAGAGAAGCCAAGAAAATGTGCTGAAACTAAATCAAACCTTTGCTCAACAACTAGGCAAGCAATTTGAAATGCAAAAGAAATGTGACACTAACCAAGGCCAACAAAAAAGGAAGACTTGCAAAAACAAGATACAAAATAAGCAACTAGATCTTGGCATGAAAGAAGTGGTTGCAAGAGACCTATGAATCATGAATATTGTCCTTGGGCAGATCATTTCTTAACTTTAGTACGGGGTTGCTATCAATAATGACAACTATGAATTGTTTTGTTAATGTCCTAGCTGTTGTACACAAAATAAAAGGGCATCTGGAAAACTTGCTTTGGTTGTCTACTCCCTCCGTTCTTAAATTGATGTCGCTGTTGACTTTAAACATTAACTTTGACCACTCATTTTATTTAGAAAATTTGTTCAAATGTGTAAAATTTGAAGTTGTGATTCAAATAACTCTAATGATAAATCAAATTATAACAAAATATATGATATTTATTAATTTTTTTGAATAAGACGAGTGATCAAAGTTGATGTTTGAAGTCAACGGCGACATTAATTTAAGAACGAAGGGAGTATGCATGAGCACCAAGGAAAAGAGACAGTATCCACCTACTCTTGCTTTGTGAGCAAAGTATGCCTTTGTCCGTTTAGTCATGATTCAATATCTCTAACAAAGTAGAAAATGGTAAAGCAGGTGAAACAAATATTAGGAAAAAGAAAGAAAAATCAAAGTCTAGATGTTTCACATAACAAGCATTAAAAGTTTGAAGCAAGATGAAATTGCAATATCAACAAAAAAAGGAATAATACTTACCCGGGCTTGTGATACAATAAATGTCATGGTAACATGAAGATCTTTAGAAGTCAATCTGCAGTTGAGTTGGGTGCTAATGCTAGCGTGTCTCCAATTTGAAAACTATCTCCAAAATCATGATTCATGAATGTATAAAAAGGTGGAAAGTGCAGCGTACTTTCACCTAACATCTGTTTTAGTAAGGAGACAATTTGGTTAGGGTGTGCTACAATGAAGGGTCTCAAGGTGCAAAACAGAAACCACATAACAGCAGTGCAAGCCAAAGGACACAAAAACAGCCATACTACCAAAGCTGAGTTGGCAGCCCCTAAGAACTTGAGATAAAATAAAATAGTACATATGACACTCTGATCATATGTTGCCCTCAAAGTAAACACATATGGTACAGAAAGTAAAATTCTTCTATAGCAAACTTGCTATAATCAACTGTGAGCTAAGAGGTATGAATTAGGTGTATACCTGCTATTGATTTTTCATATGCTAAAAAAATTATTTCCAGATCTGCACTACATGTACATGTGCATATAAGAAAAAGAGAGAGATAACATGTAACAATGTAGGTCGCAGGATACATACTGCCGATAGTCCCCACAGTACCAAAACTGAAAGCTGGCAGCCCAAGAGAACTTTGCGATAAAATAAAATAGTACAATTTGGTAAACTAAGAGACATGTTTGTAAGTAATCTTGATTGTCTCAACAAAAGGTTTTTACAGGAAAAGTGCAAGGTCTTCTAATGAGATGTTATTTCCAATATGTACATGTGTGGAAGCTACCATCATTGTTGTTTCCAAGGCTCATCAATATATGGAATGTACAAGTCACGAACTTTCTAGAATATTATCCAAAGAATCAAGAAAATGATAATCTAAGTTTTTGGTTCAAAAATAAGAAGATTTTTTTGGGTGGGGGATGTAGAGAAAATGTGTACTGTAGTGAACCACAACATGTATATCAGCTCATTTATATTCAGCTCCAAACTCAACATATCCTAGAAACAATCTTAAAGAAATTTGTTATACAGCAGCACATCTAGCTAGCATGTTAACACCTGGTTTTGAGAGGCCATTTATTGATAAGAAAATGATAGCGATATCAAAACACAAAACAGAAAAGAAAATAGCTAAAACCATACCAGCATGAAAGCGAGAAATTGCTAAATGCTCCAGTATGAAATTACACATATCAATTCGACCAAACATGTAAGCTCCTTTCTTAGACCTGCAATATGTAACTCATGTCATCTGCCCAAAATTGGTATAATCACAAACAATATACTTATTTTGTGAGATCTAGTAAAAATTCCCTAAAAAACTATAAACGATGTAGTGGAATAAAAATCCAAGGTACTTGGTGTCGTCTTTCACAATCTCCTCGGAAGCTCGATCACCGACTCCTAGCCGGTCTAGGCTACCCACACCAAGAGTAATAGGCAAAGATCACTCCTCTCAAGCCCTATAAGCTCTAAAAGTGTATGAATGCTCCCTATCACTCTCCTACTAGCACCAAAGATCTCCAATATTGCAATGTGCTCTATTGGTGGTGTCTTTTGGCCTCTCACAAGTTTGCTCTAGCTTCTCAGACCGCAGGCACACATCACAATGTCCTTCTCCACTGTTTAAATAGGCCCCAAGCCCAGAAACAACCGTTAGAACGTGATGTCATAAAGCTGACTGCTTTATGCAATCACCGGACTGTCTGGTGACTCTTCTTCCTCCTCGGCCAAGGAAACACCCTGGCTAGAATCCATTCTATAGGACACCGGACTATCCGGTGCATACCTTCACCGGACTGTCCGGTGATTTTCACTTTTGGATCCCCAGAGACATCTTCTCTGGACTTCAGCTTCGACCACATCGGACTGTCCGGTGTCTTCTTTGCAGCAACTCCAGAGAGCACCTCTCTCTGGACTGAGAAGTCTTAGCTCAGCAGACTATTCGGTGACCTCACCAGACTGTCCGATGACTATGTCTTTGGCTGAACTTGATCTTCAGCCTTCGTCTTCGCTTCCTCTACAATCTTTAGTGCTTTCTGAGGATCTAAGGAGCATTCACACCCTCTAACACTTGTATGACTAGAGACAAATGACTTTACCCTCCTTAATAGTACCAGCGTTCTTATGGACTCTCTAGCTAGTCTTTAGCCTTAGTCCTCCAATGCTTGGAAACTCCTCTTCTAGGGTTCGTTCTTGTCATCCACCGAGAAAGCCCACTATGTTGATGTAGAATTAGTGAGGTGATACCTACAATCACAACCGTTACCTATGGTTTCTACTCAATCACCAAAATCAGTTCATACCTTTTAGGAGACTTCAAAGGTCATGAAGCTAACAATCTCCCTTTTTTTGGTGATTTATGACAATCATAGTACTCACAAACAGCTCAAACGAGATGAAAGAAGATAGAGAATAAAACGCAACTCGAAAGAACACTTGATGACTTTACCCACTTACCTTGATGACTCCTCAATTTTTTTTGCAAAAGTTCTCCTACTTTATCATGGGTTGGAAGCGTCGTGCTCCTCCTGTTCTCCCCTTGTTTGGTAGCTCTCTCTCCTCCTTTGTCATCTAATCATCAAAAAAATGGCACCGAGGAAGCATATAAGAGGGAGAACATAGGATAGACAAAGAAGATGCACGATAGAGTATAGAACGGCAACGTAGGTGCACAAAGGAACCTGCAAAACAGACAAAGCACTAGGAGCCATACACATGAATCCACGGGGTTAGACCAAAACTAAGTGCATTTCAATGAGCTAAAAGAGTCAAATAAAAAACAAGCTCATCAAAATGTCACAAAAAGAGCCAAAAAAACCGCCGAACACGAATCAAAGCCCTAGCTACCTATCCACGGCCTCCCCCTAGACAGCTAGCCCTCAAAGCGATACACCTCATGTCTCTCACCCAACTCCTAAGAAGATCTAGTCCTGCGCGGCTGAAGAGCTGGGTGCAGTGATGGTCGGAGGCTGCTCCTTTGAAGGCTAAACTGCTGCTGCTGACTGATCCTCTCTCGGCTGCTCAACATCGTCAAAAGCACTCAAGCTTGAAGAAGATGTCAGCGAAGGCTCCTTGCCCTCAACTGAAACTGGTTGATCGGCATTGACAAGGGCCTGAGCTGCCTCCTCAAGCGAATATCTGCATCTGAAGCTCTGGGTTGCTCGGCTGTGGTGGCTGTTGGCTCTGTCTCTGAAGCCTCTGGCGGTGGCTCTGTCAAAATTGACTCAGCAGTGGTAGCCTCGAAAGAAAGAACTCTCGGAGTAAGCGGAGAACTACCAACAGCCGTCCCTGACTCCAATGCCGGCACTGACACTCTCGGCTTAGCTGAAGAAAATAGAACCGACATGGAGTACGAGGAAACTGGAGAGAACTGAGAAATGGTAACTGGAACACTAACCCCTCCAGTGGTCGTGGCTGTGCGGGCTGCCCTAAATGGTACAAACGGTGAAAGCGGGGCTGAGAGCAGTGTAAAAAATGTGGACTGTTGCTGCAGTTGCTGACTCTGGCTCTACAACTTGGAAGTGAAGGCTGGCACTGAAGAATACTGAGGCTGAGGTGCAGTAGGCTGGAGGTGTGAAGGCAGGAGACCCGATAGCGTAGTCGCTGAAAGCGTCAGAAGAGGTGGCATACCAATCCCCTGGAGATACGATGTAATAGTTTCGAAGCAGCAGACATATAGGAAATAGTCGCTGCCATCTCTAACTGAGTGCGCTGTAACCTCTCGTGGAACTCTCTGTCCTATCATCTCCTCTCCTCTGCAAGTTCCCTCTTCATCCGAAGCCGCTCCTCAATCTAGAAGCGCTCAAGTCGGATCCTCTCCTCGAACTCAACCCTCTCTCGACGAATACGCTCATCCTGCTACTCTTAGTACCTCCTCTGCTCGACTTGCTTTGCCTGAATGGAGTTCAACCTGGCAGCAAGTGTAGGATCTAGTGTAGCCCGAGAGGTCGAAGTCTCGGCCTGACCTGGAGCCTCAGTGCTCCCAGCTCCCGGCTGTGCTCCCTTCGGAGCCTCAGTATCAACCTCCTCCGGGGTTGTGGTCTCTCCTCCAGGGGTGCTCTGTGAAGCAGAAACTCAAAGAACCCTGGACTCAGATGGATTTGCTGGACTGAAGAAGGTGGTAATCTCTGGTAACATTGTGTATTCCTCCTCAGTCATCACACCAGCTCTCCTCAGCATCAGGCAAATGTTAGGGGCAAAATGTAACTGACATGCTCCAATCTCCTCATATATCACATCCTCCATCTAAGCCAGTAAAAGATCTGTCATATCAAAGTCCTCTTGCCTCAGCAAAAAGCAAAGCAGCCACTGATGTAGAATGATAACCCGCTCTCGGTAGCCAACCCGTGGCTCAATAGTCCTCCCAAGCATCCCTCTTAAAACATGAGCCTCATGTGTCAAGCGCAGAGGTTACCTCGAGTAGTGCTCTCATGAGGTGGCAAGAAAGCAACACTCATCCTCTCATCACTCGGCTCCATCCCTCCAAATAGTCTGAAAGGCGGTAAGAAAATCGGATGGGCCAGAGTGTGGATCCGTGTCTCTGAAGATATGTACTCAAAAGCAGTCAAGACATCGTCCTCTCAAATCTGTGTGTCTCCCCTCTATACATAAACCAGAGATAAGAGTGGTTTGGAGAGATCCACAGTGAGGCGTAAAACTCAAGCACCGCGTCCTCACTACACCTCAGAGGCTGGGTGACCAAATCTGAAAGCCCTGAAAGATAAGAGATATGCTCCTCCATATCAAACCCAGCTCCTCTGCTCAATGCCTTCAAAGAGCAATGGTGGTGTGCAGCAAACACTAAGCTCTTGCCCTTAGTGGCAAGCTGTCTCCTATAGGCCTCATATATTCTTCACTAGAGAACTGTTCAAAACTAATCAGCATCTGCATGTCTACCCGCGGGGACCTAAGCAGTGAAATCCACTCTTCTCTTAGCCTTGATAGACGGGCCCTACAGCTTTAGCCAGTCAACCTCAACCTCAGCAATCCTGCCCGTGGCCCGGCGAGCTCTCTCGGCTCTAGATGTTCACACCTCGCAGACCCCAAAACCTCTGTGTCCTCATCTGTGAACACCGCTGGGCTGCCTCTCCCTCCGCGGTCCTCGACTGCCTAATGGCAGGAGCTCTTTGCGGCTGCACCTCTGCAATTGGAGTGGTCACCATTTTCTGTCGGGTCGACCTCCTCAGCTCCCCCTGAGAGTTAGAACCTCCAATCCTCAACTCTCCTGACGTCCTATGTGGAGGTACATCCATGTCTACCGCTGCAAGGGCTCGGTCCCAAGTCACCTATCCTCTGCTTCTTCTTCTTCTCTGGCTCAACTGCCTTGCCTTTCCCTTTCTCCTCAGAACTTGGCCTCTGCCTGCCTATACTGTCAATTGCCTAGAAGATCAATTGCAAGAAACTCTGACCAGCTGACACAACAAGATAGGATTAAGAGCTTGGCTCTTAACCCGTCCAAGAGTGATTTGGACTGCCACAGAAACCATTGAATCCTACCTCTGACTCTGTCCTGACCCACTGTCCAACTATCACTGCACCACATAGGAATAAATTATAAGTCGTAAGCACAAAAGGTGAGTGACTCAAAATGAAATCCTAGCGATGGAATCAAGGACATATCACCGATCAAGTAAAGCAAATATGCACAACGATGATATCGACAGACTAATGCCACAATTCATATAATAGCAATGCACCCAAATTGTGACACTAGCGACAGGAGACTCAATGTCATATCAAAATATGCAAGAGATGACCTCAATATGGCACTAAGTACGAGAATTTGTCAACTAATCACGTCAATTAGCAATAAAAGGTGGGACCTTTAAGCAATAATACCAATTTTCTCAATTAATTAACAAACAAGGCATGCGGGGTATTTTCGATGAAATGGAAGTGATAGAACACAATACCTTGGAGAATAGAGCCGGAATCCACAGAAGAACTCGTCGGAAAGACGACCGATCACCCCAAAACGAAAACCCCACGAGGGTTTTGGTGGAAAGCGGGTGATGGCAAGGAATGCATGCGGCAAGGCAAAGCAAGCTTGGGCGGTGAGCTCTGGAGGCGAAGCTCGATGGCGAGCAGCATGTGGCGACGCCGCACTATGCGGCGGCGTGAGCAAAAAGGGCAGCGGCGCTCGGCTAGGGCACAGGAGCAGTGGGCGCGCGCGAGCACGGCGAGTGCGAGGGCAAGCTGAAGCAGAGCAAGGCACAAGCGTGGCGAGGCAGCGGCCGGAGGAGATGGTCGGAGGCAAGCGGCGCGCGGCGGCGACGGGGCACGGCGATGTCGTCGACAGAGGCTGTCGACTTCGGCTCAAAGGATCGCATGAATTTTGGAATGAGAAAGAAGACACATGTGCGGATTAGATTAAAACAAATCAACAGCCCAGATTAAATGACATCAAAACAGATGACCGAGATTTCGTCGATCGACATAGTCACCGGATTGTCCGGTCCGCATAATTTGTCCGGTGTCTGTCGAGAGCCGATTCCAGAGAAGCAACCGCTTCATCTTCCAATCACCGGACTGTCTGGTGAACCCGACAGAATGTCCGGTGACTATCCAATTCTATAGGTCACTCGGTTCAAAAGATACAATCACCAGACTATCCGATAAAGGTGCCAAAATGTCCGGTGACCTAAAGAAATTGCAGAACCAAGGAATTCTTTCTAGACTTCAAGTGTCCTCACCAAAGAACCAAATAAACACCACACTTTGTCTAGAAAGAGTTCTCTCAAACACTCCTTTGCAAGTAGATAACTCACGAAGAGTTTAGCATTTTTGCAAATCGCAATTAAGATCGAGTGATAAAAACCAAAGCAAGAAAGAGGCTCTAAAAAGGAAATGTATGAACTCTTAGATCACGATCCACGTAAATGGATGTTAGAGACCGTTAAGCACAAGGTTCAATGGGCATGAAGCTCAACAATTGCTTGGGATACTCGTTGTGGACTATGTGAATTCATATAGACAATATAGTCACTTTTTCCATAGAGTAACACGTCTCCTCCGTGGTTTGTATATGCAATGCATGCAAACAAGCTAGTCTAATGAAAGAGAATTTAAAGCATGCCATGTAGATGCAAATAAATTAAAGATATTGCATAAAGAAACATATTCGGTGCAAGTTTGACCCATCTCAAGCTAATTCACCATATGTCTGCCACTTTGCCTTGAGATAACCAAATCACCTTCTCAAGCTCTTCCCCCATGCATATAGGTATCTCAAGGTGGTTAGGCACTAATCTAATTTTTTGTTCTTTTCTTTTATATTTTTACAAATAATGCATGATAGTGCAAACATCTACTCCACAGTGGAGTCCTAACTATCATGCAATGCAAGAAAAGAAACATATTCTACTATGTACAAGAATAACCTCTTTAAAGAGTAGATTGGTGTTGTAGCTTGATCAACATGTGGTGGACTTTAAAAATCTTCAATTCGCTTCACGGTCCACCACCTAGGCCCCCTCACTTTTTATTGGGAACCCAAGAGAGTTTAGGCTTTCTCTCTCGGTCTACGATCACCTTGGGGACCAAAATCTTCTTGATTGTCCTCTTGTCATTTGGCGGTTCGAGCGGTTTGACCTTCACTTTTTCATCTTTATCTCTGAAAAGCTTGTAGTGCACATTCTCATAGAAAAGGTTAGCGTTAGGCGTAATGCTATGCTCGCTCACCTTGGGACAATTTTTGGAGCGGTGACCATTAAGGCAACACTTCTCACAATAGTAGTTATCCGCTATGAGCGAGACTATGCATTCAGAAATCTCATCTTGGTTGTCAATGATGTTGACAGAGAAAAGATATGATCCTAAGCCCTTATGGTTGTGGTTGTTGTTAAGGTTCTTGCTTAGGATTTTTTTTTTGAATTTACCTTCCTCTAGTGAGCCACTCAAATGCATCCATCACGACCTCTCTCGTCTCCTTGAGCTTCATGTATTCCTTCAAAATAGATGGCTCAAGAGTAGTATACTCTTTAGAGAGGATTAGATCACAAGAAGTAGAAGCTTCATTAAAATGCTTAGTAGAGTTAAGGAGAGAGTCAAGATCAACAGCTTCATGGGAGCATACCAATGTCTCATGCTTCTCACTTAGCTCTACATGCTTCTCTTTGAGAGTCTTATAAGACTTACGTAGAACACCATGAGAATGCTTGAGTGCATTGAGCTCCTCCTCAAGCTCTCAAACTCGGAATACCATCACTTCATGCTCTTTGGTCACCACCTCGAACTTCTTGGTCTTCTTAACGATGGTCTTGTTGGCATTCTCAAGTAAGAGCAAGATCATTGTAGCTTGGTCCATCATCTTCATCATTATAGTCCTCCTCCTCTTCTTCAAGATCATCATCCTCATCAATGACACCCTCACAACTTTGGGCCATCAAGCAAAGTGCAGGTGGTGATAGCTCATTGGTGGAGCTTGTCATGGCTATACCCGCGAGCTCTTCTTCAGTAGAAGATGAAGAGTCCGAATCAACATCATCGGTGAGCCA
The DNA here is from genome assembly GCA_001602315.1 of Zoysia pacifica. NCBI lineage: Eukaryota > Viridiplantae > Streptophyta > Magnoliopsida > Poales > Poaceae > Zoysia > Zoysia pacifica. Next base: position 78,930 of record BCLH01001187.1, read on the forward strand.
CTCACCAACAATGTAAGCTTTGTGCGAAGACTTCTTCTTCTCCTTGCTCTTGCTCTCCTTCTTGACAAAGAACTTCTTTTTGAATTTTCTCTTTGTCTTGCGTTTTTCATCATCACTCTCACTAAAGGCTTCTTTTTTGCTCTCCTTCTTTGGCTTGAGAGAATCCTTAGCAAAATAGCCTTTCTTGCCATAATTGAAGCACCTGAAGTTTCTCTTGAAAGATGAGGGTCTTCCTTGTGAAATAGCTTTTTTATCAAGAGCGCAAGGTCCTCATTATCACTCTTCTCATCCTCATCTTCCTCCACCTTCTTCTTATTCTTCTTCTTATTCTTGCCATTGGGAGATTCTTATTCAACTTGAAGGGTAAGATCCTTGGGCAATTGAGAGTCGGTGGAGGTGTCCAACATATATTCCTTATAGGCCGTGAGTTTGCCAAGCATAACGAAGAGAGTAGCCAAGTTGGCTTGGAAGAGACACGTGATGATGGAGTTGTAGCTTGGCTGCAACATCCTCAAGAGCTTACTTATGATCTTAATATTATCAATCTTGTTCTTGAGGCCCAAGGCGTTGATCTCCTCCACCACTACATGCAAGTGAGAATAAACATCATTAGCTTTTTTATGTGGTAGCATGATGATGGAATCATATTTGTTCTTAAGAACATAGTAACACACTTCCTTTGCCTCGAAGGAGCCCTCATATATGTTTTGCAATTACATCCATACTTTATGCGCGGTAGATGATACATTAATTTGTCACACCCGGTTTTAAGGATAAAACCAAGTGACCCTTTATGTGTGCCCAGGAATCAAGTTTCACAAATAAAGTGACTTCATTAATGGTAAAACAGAACAATGTCATGAATAAACTAAATTTAACCTATTACAAAAGTGACTAAGAGTTCTATAAATTATTACAAACTATAGCAGCGGAAAACAAAATAAAGCGTCTTGGGCTCCACAGGTAGATGACCGAAGTAGCTCGCTTAAATTTCAGCTCCAGGGTCTTCAATATTCTCCCAGACTTCTCCTTCTACTGAGCAGCATTTATAAAGGCAAAATTGGGTACGGAATGTACTCAGCAAGTGTGAAAAAATATGACATGTGGCAGTAAACAAGAAAAAGGCAGCATAAGTTTATTTTGCATAAAAGCACATCATAGAGACATACATCCTATTAAGCACTTATTTACGAAGTGAAAGACCTCGCACCTATAGATTAATCCTGCCTATAGCTTACTCAGCTGTAGCACCAATATAAGAACCAATAACAGTATCCCACTGCGATCACAAACCAAACCCTACCAATTCCCACTAATCATGTGAGGGTCTATGCAATGCTCGTGACCGTGAGCATGGCTGTCATGACAGTTTTAACTCTGCAGAGGTTGTACACAATTCCCCACAAGAAGTGATTTTATCCTCCATTTCCAGGTGGACTAAAGAAATCTTCATTATGCCTGTGCTGGCCGAGCACTTGCACACTTTCTTTGGTGTGAGGGCCAAGAGATCACTTCGAGGCTTTTCTATAGCTTCCTCCAGCTTATACGTGCCCACTGAGGTTTCACCTAATAAGGCACTAACCGTAACCTTGGAAAGGCCCCCTCTTGTGCCAGATGGTTCCCAGGAGTAACCCTCCCTTCCCCACACATCTCTCTCCAGGCGAATCCAGGCGTAACCTGCTTTCCCCGCTCCACCGGTTAGCACGCACAGAACTGATCTCCACCACTTACTACGCCAAACCGCGCCCATTCTTGGCTCGTGGTTGTACAGTAACATATGAGTGGTCGCTTCACGAACTGGTCCTTAGATTTAGGAAGATAACATATCAAGGGACAGTGCCGGTAACCCCGCACAAAGCCCTACACCAACTATATCACCCAAATCACTAATCTCCAGGTTGCTATTAAGTAACCCATTAATCCTCGTGAAGCAAGTATGATAATAAGTTAAATTAATATCACTCGTCCCGACAACAGCAAGCTAAGCATGTAATCTACCCAACAAAAAAGTAAACTAGGGCGACAAGGCATAATAAGGAAACTAGGTGAATTCCTAATAATAGGTGCGCATTCAATTTGATATAAGCATGCAATCTACAAGATAGAGATTTTGTAAAATAGGCACAAAATAGAAGACATTTGCCTTGCTGCTTCTGGGAATAGTACTCGACTACTTCAAACTCTTGCTACTAGAAATCCTCGTATTGCAGGTCCGGGACGAAGTCGCCTAAAGCACGAGAGCACAAACAGTCGATCAAATACAACAAAATAGACCAAGACCAGTATGAGTATGTCATGAATGCATAGGTTATTTCGATACGATCGTTTTGGTATATTATTTGTTGAAATTGGAGTTACGGTTTAAAAGTTATAGCATTTATAAGGTTCAATGATTAATCTGTAAATATTTATTAAGTACTGAGGACCTATCTGTAATTTATGAAATTATTTGAGGATTAAAATGGAATTTCAAAAAAATTCAGGGGTTTAAATGTAAAATTTTCATTAGGCAGATATTAATTTATAATTAAAAATAAGTATAGGGGCTTTTCTCCGAAATTGCCATATTTAATTATAACTAAATTAATTATCAATTAATTATTATTAAATTAATTGTCAATTTATTATTATTATTAAATTAATTATTAACTAATTATTACATTTATTTTTCAGATTAATAACTTTACTAAGTATTTAATTATTTTATTTATTAATTATCAGATTAATCTGAAGTTAATTAAATTAATTTCCTAATTTATTTTAATTAACCGGCCTTGCTGACGTCATGCTGAGGTCATGCTGACGCAATAAAGATTTGATTTATTTTTATTCGAAAGACATGGTTTAATCTGGGCCCTTGATTTCAATTTGAATGGATCTGATAAAGTGGACGACGTGGCTTAATCTGGTGTGTCGGATTTGGATTCAATGGATGAGGCAATTGGGGTGACGTGACAGGATCTGGGCCTTCGGATGTGGATCGGCTGGCCGGATTTTAAAGGTGGGGGTGGATCTAATGCGATCCGTCCGATTTAGATCGGACGGCTCGGGGCTTCGATGCCCGAGCGGCCAGAGGGTCGGCGCGGCGACGCCATTGGCGCTTCGGTCGGAGCTTCGTCGGAGGGGGCTTCGGTGCACGGAACTCGACGAGATTAGGCACAAAACGGGGAGGGGAACAAGGGGGACTCAGCACGGGGGTTGTGCGCGGGCGGGGGCAACCGGAAGGAGGGTCGCGGCGGTGAGCTGCGGTCACTGGCCTCCGACAACAGTGCACGGCGTCTACCGGCGGTGACACACTACGAGAACTGGCTGGGAGGGGGCGGTGCGACACGGGGAAGCTCAGCGCGGGGTTGCTCGTGGCTGGGGCGGCTTCGGGAGGCGGCGCGACGGTGAGGTGGTCGAGCTCGGGTTTGGGGAGAGAGAGGTCGAGGGGCGGCTTAAATAGGGGAGAAGGGAGGCGGCCGAGTCAGGGGCAGAGGTTGCGCGCTTTCGGGGACTCTGGACTGGAGGTTGGTGCGCGTGGGGAGCTCGGCGCGGTGGTTGCGGCACGGGCGGCGGTGGCTGAAGATTGAGGGCAATGGCGCCGACAAGTGGGCCCGACTGGCGGTGAGAGAGGAGAGGAGGGGTGCGAGGTGAGCTTGGCCGGCTGGAGGGGTGGGCCGTGGGGAGGAGAGTGCTGCGGGGAGGAGAGAGAGGAGAGAGAGAGAGGGAGCTTGGTAGGATTAGGAATTTTCTTTTTTTCTCTTTCTTTTTCTATACTTTATATAATTACTAAAATTCCATTGCAACTTTTTATTTGGATGAAAATGAAATGAAATGCTATGCAATGCAATTCCTAGTATTTTATTTAGAAAAGAATTTTTATTCTACTGTAAATTGGGAAAATGCATTTAAAATTTTGAAATTTTAAAATTTGAAAATGTGGAATTTTAGGCCGTTACATAATTCTAGAGAAATTTTTAGAGATGCATCTAAACATAGCATTCTTGGCCTTAGCATTGAATTTAATGAAAATAGGATCAAGTCTCTCATTCTCGTTCGTAGCATTCTTAGTAACATCCCATGTTTTCCCGTCGATTGACTCTAGGTAGGCTTACCTATGAGCCTTTCAATACAAGTAATCGTCCCCATCGAATACGGGCCGAGTCTCCATTCCGTTCAGAATCTTTACTCTAGGCGATAAAGCCTGAAAATGAGCACTTGGCTCTGATACTACTTGTAAAGATCAAGGACACCGAGAAGAGAGGTTGAATCTGTTGACTTATAGCACTAATTTCGCTACGAACTTAAACTATAAGACTCAATCACAACGGAAACAAACCTAAGCAATTCTAGTAGGCCAAGACCACTAACAATGCTAGTGAAAAGATAATAATAAAAAACAAGCACTAGCACGATAGCCACCAAGAGAAATCAAAGAACAACCTATCACACTACTCAAACGGTAAGTAAATGCGGTAAGTAAAGAGAGTGAGATAGAGAATGCTCAGTGATTTTTTCTGAGGTCTCGAAAGTAGGCGCCTTCCCCTAATCCTTGTTGAATCACTCCCATCGGAATCTTGGTTACTCCTGTCGTTCTCAAAACGATGCTCACAAGGGTATGCTTCACTCTCGAAGTGAAGTCACCAGTGTCTCGGCTGTCGCACACAATACCCAAGCATTAGAGCAAGCCTCCAAGGCTCGACGCTTCCTTTTAGTGTCCCATTCGAGCGGGTGACCCTGAACCGCGTACAAACTTGGCATTGTCGTCTACAATCTCCTCGGAAGCTCGAAAACTAACTCCTAGCTGATCTAGGCCGCCAACACCAAGAGTAATAGGCAAAGATCACTCCTCTCAAGCCCTACAAGCTCTAGAATTGTATGAATGCTCCCTGTCATTCTCCTACTAGCCCAAAAGATCTTCAATCCTGCAATGTGATCTTTTGGTGGTGTCCCTTGGCCTCTCACAAGTTTGCTCTAGCTTCTCAGACCACTATCACACATCACCACATCCCTCTCCACGGTTTAATTAGGCCGCAAACCCAAAAACAACCGTTGTGACGTGATGTCATAAAGCTGACCGCTTTATGCAATCACTGGACTGTCCGGTGACTGGACCACCGGACTGTCCGGTGATCCTTCTTCCTTCTCGGCCAGAGAAAAAACCCTCTCTAGAATTCATTCTATAGGACACCAGACTTTCTCGTGCATACCTTCATCGGACTATCCGGTGACTTTCACTTTTGGATCCCTAGAGACATCTTCTCTGGACTTCAGCTTCAACCTCACCGGATTGCCTGGCGACTGCCACATCGGGCTGTTCAATGTATTCTCTGCAGCAACTTCAGAGAGCACCTCTCTCTGGACTCTGAAGTCTTGGCTCACCGGACTGTCCGGTGACTGCGTCTTCGATTGAACTTAATCTTTGGTCTTCGTCTTCGCTTACTCTGTCATCTTTAGTGCTTTCTGAGGATCTAAGGAGCATTCACACTCTCTAACACTTGTATGACAAGAGACAAATGACCTTATCCCCCTTAATAGTACCGGCGTTCCTATGAACTCTCTAGCTTGTCCTTAGCCTTGGTCCTCCGACGCTCAGAAACTTCTCTTCTAGGGTTCATCCTTGTCATCCACCGAGAAAGCCCACCGTGTTGATGTAGAATTAGTGAGGTGATACCTACAATCAAAACCATTACCTATGGTGTCTACTCAATTATCAAAATCAATTCATACCTTTTAAGAGACTTCAAAGGTCAAGAAGCTTACAGAGACTTTCTCACAGAAAAAGGCTTCAAGATAGGCAAGGTTGATTCTACCCTTTTCACAAAGAGAGTTTGTAATTATATTTTTTGTGCCAAATATATGTCGATAGCATAATATTTGGTTCTACTAACAAATCTCTTTGTGATGAGTTTAACAAGCTAATGACCAAAAGGTTTGAGATGTCTATGATGGGAGAACTAACCTTCTTTCTAGGATTTCAAATGAAGCAACTAAAGGAAGGGACCTTTATATGTCAAGCCAAGTATACTCAAGATATGATCAAGAAGTTTGACATGGCAAAGGCTAAACCAATGAAGACTCCAATGCCTACAAACGGTCATCTTGATCTCAACAAGAAGGACAAATTCGTCGACCAAAAGGTATACCGTTCTATGATTGGATCCCTCATTTACTTTTGTGCATCTAGATCCGATATCATGCTGAACGTGTGTACGTATGCAAGATTTCAAGCCAATCCTAAGGAATGTTATTTAATAGTCATGAAGAGAATCTTACGATATTTAGTTCACACACCAAACCGAGGCTTGTGGTACCCCAAAGGCTCAAAATTCAATCTCATTGAGTATTCTGATGCGGATTATGCCATATGTAAAGTTGATCAAAAGAGCACATTGGGAACTTGTCAATTTTTAAAGATCCCTAGTGTCTTGGTCTTCTAAGAAACAAAACTTCGTTGCCCTATCCACAGCCAAAGCGGAGTATGTTGTAGCCAATAGTTGTTGTGCTCAACTTCTATAGATGCGACAAACTCTAAAGGATTATGGTTACACTTTGAACCATATTTCACTCCTATGTGACAATGAGAGCGCCATAAAATTTGCTAACAATCTTTGTGAGCACTCTCGAACTAAACACATAGACATCTGACACCACTTTCTAAGAGACCACTCCATAAAAGAGGACATAGAAATATCCCATGTGTCCACACAAAAGCAATAGCCGATATCTTAACCAAACCACTAGATGAGAGACGCTTTTGTGAACTTAGAAATGAACTAAATATACTTGATTCTCGAAACGTGGCTTGTGATGTTGCACATCTGATGTGTCATAGGTTAGATCTTTGAAAACAAAAATGCTGGCAAAATCTCTTATATGTTTTGCTTTGAAAACTAAAAAAGGCTTTACAAAATCTATTATGGCAGTGTGACTATAGTTGATTGATTGATTGTTCTTGGTTACACTTGGCATAATTATGTTTTCGAAAATTTGTCCAAGAGGATCATGTTCTCTCCATTTCGGTCAGTAGAACCGGATATGTTCGAGGGCCCGGACTAGACCACCAGCAGACAAGTCCGGACCACGGGTTTCTATTTAAACCCTAAGTTTTCTTCCCCAAACAGATCTTTTCATTTTCTCTCCCCTACCCCAAACCCTAGAAGGTGACTTCGGTGGCGATCCGATGATTCGACTGGTGGAAAGTTGATCCCCTCCGTGGAAAAGGCTCTCCACCCTTGAACTAGTCCGGAACCTCAAGAGTCTGACCTCCTTTTTCTCTCTTTTGATGGTAATCTCCTCTCTAGGGTTTGAATATGAAATGAGGTTGCTCCCTTTCATAGTTTTCAAATTCCTTCCGTGAGGTTACTCCTAAGAGACTATAAGTGCTTTGTATGCAATATGTATAGGAGTTGTGGTCAGATCTATGAATTGTTCGAATTGCTCTTTTTGTGCACTGGACAAGTCCATGTGAGACAGATCATTCATCCTCACATTCTGTTTAATTCTAATCTAGGTCAATTTGTTCAACATCCATCATGTCAAACCGTGCTGTTTCTCAAGGAAGAACACCAAGAAAGTGGGATCCAAGAAGAGAAAGATTGCTCTCCCAGTTGTTCAGTGTGATGATGAAGAAAAGGCTCAAGAACCAGAAAAGATCAATATGAGAATGGCTAAGCCACTTGACCATAAGAGAGGCAGGTGTGGTACAGATTACATGAAAAATGCATCTTCAGCTGTCATAAGAAGAAGGGGTGAATTCTATTCTGTGGATAAGAAATGCATTGATACAAGATTCTAGAGTTTCTTTCATACAGATTACTAAAATTCAGTTTATATGGCAAAGAAGAATCCAGTCATTGAAATGCAATGGGTTGATTGGGAGTACATGAAAAAAAAGACCACCTAGTGTTCAATGTGGTTATTCAGACTTGCGAGTTTCATAGAATCAAGAACATTCTGGGATTCAAGTATCCGTGGAACAAGGCAGTAATTGCTCAGTTTTTTGCTACTCTCTACTATCACCCTACAGAAGAGGCCAGAATATACGAACTGGTACACAGTCACCTTAAGGTAGTTTGCTAATGCTATCAGTTTTCATGGTGGTTTCTCTAGTGTGAGGTCTGCCTTCACAATGAGTCAGTGCTAGATGTCAGCGACATAGACTTTATGTATGAACCCTCTTCACACTTCTCTCCACCAAACACCACTGGGTTCCTTCCTTTTAACAAGGTGATGCATTGCATACTAAGGAAGGCTTTGGCTCCGCGAGAGGGTGATGCATCAAATCTTCATGGTCATGCAAGGAACCTGCTCAAGCGGTTGGGAGGTCAAGAGAAGTTCAACACTTTTGACTTTATGCTTTCATAGATTCTTGACATCTCTCAGAAGCCAAATAGGGCGTGCGCTTATGCCCCCTACATCATGTGAATGATCGAGAAAGTCACCAAGAAAGTGCTTGTGAAAGAGGAGTCTCATAAAAGACTTCAACCACAGCTGACAGCTACTGTGACTAGAGCTCCACCTTCTACCCGTCCCTCCACAAGAAGGAATCCTACAAGGACTCCTCCTTCCACCTCCCGTGGTAGAAGTGGGCACTTCAAGATTCTCAAAGGCTTCTTTCAGATCTGTCAGAACAATGATGCCCGAGCTCACAAAGAAAAGATTGCAAGGAAAAAGAACATCAAAGCTATAAAGGAATGGCACCGACAGCAAGGCATCCCTCGATCCCCGGACAGTTCAAACATTGATGAACAAGTTCCTCCTATATTTGATCCATTTGCTGATTTCACAGTCGAGGAGCTTGCATACTTTGGTCAGCCTCAAGAGGAGGATTTGGATGAGATCGAGGAAGTTGATGAGGAGGAGGAGGAGGAGGAATCCAAGTAGTAGCTGCTATCTATTTCTCTTTTCCCTGTTTTTGGTGTCTTGATACCAAAGGGGGAGAAAAGAATCTACCTTTATCCTTTATCCACCGTTGGTGTGATCCTTATGGACTTGTTTGTTCTTAACTCTTGGCTTGTAATAACTCGTGCCCTATGATCTATGCTTGTGTGGTGAACTTATGTGATGATGTGGTTTGCTTTTTCTATCTTGTTGCATATCATCCTTTGGTTACATGTTAAAGTTTGTATGAGCTTCCGCCATTATCTTAGTATGTTTTTGACTATGCATGGACTTAGAGAGAGCTTGTCTTATCTTTAACATGTAACCACTTGTTTATCTTTGTAGCTTCTTATTGGTTGTCATCAATTCACCCAAAAAGAGGGGAGATTGAAAGTGCATCTAGGATCACGCGTGGATTTTGGGATGAATTGTGACAAGTAATAGAAGATTTTGATGGTATTTTGTGAGTATGTGTGCAGGGATATGATTGAAAGGAAATATGATTGACCCCTAAAAAGAAAAAGGAAAAAGTCTTATTTACCTCCCTCAACTTTCGCCGGTGTTCAGTTGCCACCCCCCCACCTATTACAAAACCGGGTAGGCGGACCCCTCCAACTTTTGAAACCGTTCGTTTTTGGTCCCTGACACCGTTCGATAGCGGTTTTGTCCGACATGGCATCCGACGGGTACCGGATCCTGCTGACTCAGTGCGGAGTATAAAATAGGGGGACGCGGCCTGATCGTCCACTGTGTCCCCATTTCTCCTGCACTTTCCCTCCGAGACCTAACCCTAGCCGCCATGAGTGCGAGCTCGAGCGCATCACATACTTCGTCCACGGCCCTGGAGGAAGAGAGCCGCCATTCACTGATCCCTTGCCGTGTCGGGCCACTGGATTATTTCCCCCCTGTGACTTGCTACTGTGGGCAGAAGGCAGCCTTTTGGATCTCATGGAGCGACGGCAACCCTGGTCGGAGGTACATCAAGTGTTATCATGCGCAAGTATGTTCTCTGGGCGTGGATTCTGCGATTTTGATTTCGTTGGATATTTGGTTGCTTCGGTTCATTATTTGGTGAGGATTTGTGTTTCATTTTTTGTATTGGCAGGACGGCGGATGCGACCTGTATGAGTGATATGAAGGTCCTGTGGAACCGTTTGTGGCCACGTTGCTGATTGATCTTCGCAATGCTGTTTGGTCACTGAAGAAGGAGAAGTCCGGCTTAAGTTAGGAGCTCACCGAAGCTGCAATGAAGCTGGAGAAGAAAGAGAACGAAGTGGAGGAGCTTAAACGCGAGCTTGCTGCTGTTCGGGTTGCAAAGGATGAGCTTCGTTTTCGCGTGAAGAATCTGGAGATGCAGCTGATGATGTTTGGTGTGTTGTGTGCATTTGTAGTTGCAGGGTTAGCAGTTCTGGCTTCACTAAATTGTAGTGTGTTGTAGAAGGTATCTGTATCGAATCTGATCAAGGTTAGCTTTCCTGTGTTCGCAAATTGTAGTGTGTTATCTATAGCGAACTTGCTCATGTAGCAATGTGGTGCCTTCTACGAACATGTGTATGAAAACATGTTTCAGCACAATGATGTGTAGCAGAACACTAGGACATCTGTTTGACCATCTCAGAATAAATCCAGGACATGTGCCTTACATAGTTCACAGAATTACCAGAACAACATTCAAATCACAGAACTAAGCTTTACATAGTTCATGACATAATTACCAGAAGAACATTCAAATCCAGAGTCTAAACGACAAATTCAGCTACATGAGCTTACATAGTCCAATACAGAAATCCAGAACAACATTCAAATCCAAATAGTCTAAACGACATTGAAATGACATAAGATACAGACCAAACTACATGCCTTACATAGTTCACGGAATCACAGAATTACTAGGACATCTGTTTGTTTGTAACGGCCTAAAATCCCACATTTTCAAATTTTAAAATTTCAAAATTCTAAATGCATTTTCCTAATTTAGAGTAGAATAAAAATTTTTTTCCAAATAAAATGCTAGGAATTGCATTGCATAGCATTTCATTTCATTTTCATCCAAAATAAAAAAAAAGTTGCAATGGAATTTTCGCAATTATATAAAGTATAAAAAAAAAGAAAAAATCCAAATCCCCTGTCGAGCTCCTTCTCTCTCTCTCTCTCCCTCTCCTCCCCCTCTCCCTCCCCGCAGCCCTCTCCTCCCCGCGGCCCACCCCTCCAGCCGGCCCAGCCACGCACCCCTCCTCTCCTCTCTCGCCGCACCAGCTGAGCCCACCTGTCAGCGCCGTCGCCCTCAATCTTCAGCCACCGCCGCCCATGCCGCAACCGTCGTGCCGCCTCCCCTGCGCCGTGCCGCAACCTTTTTGTTGGGTAGATTACATGGTTAGCTTGCTGTTGTCGAGATGGATAATATTAATTTGATTTATTATCATACTTGCTTCATGAGGATTAATGGGTTATTTAATAGTAACTTGAAGATTAGTGATTTGAGGATATGGTTGGTGTAGGGCTGTGTGCGGGGTTACCGGCAATGTCCTTTGGTATGTTATCTTTTTAAATCTAAGGACCGATTCGTGAAGCGACCACCTATGTGTTACCGTACAACCACGAGTCAAGAATAGGCGCGGCCTGGCGTAGTAAGTGGTGGACACTAGTTCTGTACGTGCCAACCAGTGGACCGGGGAAAGTGGGTTACTCCTGGATCCGCCTGGAGAGAGATGTGTGGGGAAGAGAGAGTTACTCCCGAGAACCATCTGGCACAAAAGGAGGTCTTTCCAAGGTTACGGTTAGTGTCTTATTAGGTGAAACCTCAGTGGGCACGTACAAGCTGGAGAAAGCCATAAAAAGTCTTGAAGTGAGCGTTTGGCCCTCACACCAAAGGAAGTGTGTGAGTACGACGGCACAGGTATAATGAAGGTTTCTTTAATCCACTTGAAAACAGGGGATAAAATCACTTCTCGTGGAGAATTGTGTATAACTTCTGTAGAGTTAAAACTGTCATGACAGCCGTGCTCACGGTCACGAGCATTGCATGGACCCTCACATGATTAGTGAGATTTTGATATAGTTTGGTTGGTGATTACAGTGAGAGACTGTGATTGGTTCTTATATTGGTGCTACAGCTGGGTAAGCTGTAGGCATGATTGATCTATAGGCGAGATATCTTTCACTTAGTAAATAGGTGCTTAATAAGATGTGTGTCTTTGTGATGTGCTTTTATGCAAAGAAACCTATGCTGCTTTTTCTTGTTTACTGTCACATGCCATACTTTTTCACACTTGCTGAGTACATTCTGTACTCAACCTTACCTTTATAAATGTTGCTCAGTAGAAAGAGAAGTCTAGTAGAACATTAAAGAGAACATTCGAAGACCCTGGAGCTGAAGTCTAAGCAAGCTACTTCGGTCATCTGCCTGTGGAGCCCAAGAAGTTTATTTTGTATTCCGCTGCTTTGTTTTGTAATAATTTATAAGACTCTTAGTCATTTTTGTAGTAGGTTAAATTAGTTTATTCGAGACATAGTTCGGTTTGCCATTAATGAAGTCGCTTTATGTGTGAAACTTGATTCCTGGGCACACATAAAGGGTCACTTGTTTTAGCTTTAAAACCGGGTGTGACACTGTTTGACCATCACAGTGAACTACAGCTTTGCAGAGTCCCATGGTGGTAGCATTAACATTCCTCCAGGCCTCAGTTTCTTTGGAATTGTTCTTTGGAATTGCCTTTTTGATATGTGGGGAACATGTAGAAACCTGAGGAGTCGCTTTGTCACCATTCTTGATTGTAACAGAAGAACTTGCCTAGGAATGTGGAGTAGAGGCCATCACGTTCAGTGTAGCTGTTGCCCGGTGATATGTGGTAGCTGTAGCAGTACTCTTGATCAAAACCTGCAATAAAGAACAGTTGTTGGTACAAAACAATGATAATGCACAAGAAACTGATAGAGTAGAAAGTGCACCTGGCGATGAGAAGGTTTTGACTCTCCACTGTTAGATTGAGAAGGCCCGTCTGAAGCCTTTCTTTTCTTCCCTCTAGAGACACTTTGTTGGCTCTGTTCATTAGGAACAATTGCAGCTGATGACTGAGCACAACCACTCTTCTTGTCACAAGTAGATCTATTAGGTCCAACCTGCTTACATTTGCGGCATCTAATAATTGTTCCTACCTTGGATATTTTTGTTGCTTTTGGCTGCTCATTAAATTCCCTTCTTCTCTCTTTCTTTGGCCTGCCAGGCATTCTAACATACCCTAGATGTTCTCTTTCAGAGACAGGTCAATTGTTCATGCCCTCCACTGGTATCAAGCAGTGACTACATGTGCTATTGAAATTTTGCACTGAGTAGCAGCGTGCAATATAGTCAACTAAAGAGTTTGTCTTGAAAAAGATGCATGAAATGGCATGAGGACATGGAAGTCTAGATAGTTGCCAGTACCTACAAGAGCATTCTTTCTTGTCTAGGTCCACAGTGAATCTATTGTCATGATGTTTGACCTCATACTTAGATTCCCCGTTACATATTGCATGGCAGCAAGCTGACTCAGTGATATAAACATTCAGTTTCTTCAATATGTTAGGGCAAATATGAGTTTCCCACCTAGCTACTTTGGTCCTTTGGTCATGGACCTAACCATTACTTTCCTTCTAAGGTCTCTAACATTGTAATTATTGGAAAGAACGTGGCCACTATTATCTATTTATTGAAAGACTCACACATATTATTGTCAACTGAGTCACAGTTAGAGCCTAACCTAAACCAAGCTCTGCTCCAGTATTGTACATGGGTGTTAAGTATTGTCTGAGCTCCTTCCTTGGTTTCTCTTGTAAGTTTTGCTCTAGCCAGGTTGAAGAGCATCATACAAGGAGCTTTGGCACACTTCCAAAATTTCTTCTGCCACTCTTTGTTCCAGAACATCTTCTTCCAGTTGGCATAAATGTGCCTAGCACAATTCCTGTGTTCAGCATGTGGAGCCCATTGTGGAGCCCATTTACTAATAGCATCTAGGATTCCCTGCATTGTACAATCACAACTTAGAATTTTATGGTACACATAGCAAATGAATATTTTATGTACATTGATAATACCTTTTGTTGATCTGATATGAACACCCAACCAGCTCCACCACCCACACAGACATCTCTGCACAAGAAGTCACAGAACCAGTCCCAAGAAGAATTATTTTCCACCTCAACAACAGCCCATGCAACAGGATACATCTGATTGTTTTCATCCCTACCAATGGCAGACAATAATTCACCGTTGGTTGCACCTTTGAAAAAGCAGATCAAGCCCTATCACCTTTCTGCACCCATTCACGAAACATTTCTTGCAAGCATCTAAACATATGTAAATTCTCTGGAAGGTTGGTGGGTCCATATCAGGTACCTTGTGTACTATGACTGTTGAACCAGGGTTGCTCCTAAGCAGCTCAAGCTGATAGTCATAGAGCCTTTTGGCAATGTCTCTTAGTTACATCTAGAGCCTTTTGCATGACCATGGTTTTTGCATGCTTAACCTTTGAAATAGAAACATTTGCAAACATCTCTTCTTGGATTGTCTATTGCATGTTGACCAGTTTCCATGACAGGTTTGCAATAATAAACTTATCATATCTTGAGCTATCCTTTGTGCAGTTACATGTTTGTTGTCTCTTCTGGGAGGACAAGTGTGCATATCTTCAAAAGTGACTATCTGCCAGCTCTCAGTTCTAGATGTATCTGACAACAGACAGACCCAAGGACAAGTTGCCCAATCACACTTTGCCCTCACCCTCTTAGGATCATCCTTGACAAAATTTATGACTTTTCTCTCAGCCAAAGCATATCTTATAATTGCTTTCTTAAAATCCTTCTTGCTGCTAAACTTCATTCCCAAACAAAATTTTGGCGCATCTTTAGTATTCCTGAACCTTGGCTGACCACCTGGCTTCCTCCTAAACTCACCATCACTGCCTAGCTCATCATAGCTTTCTTCATCATCACTTTCAAGGTATGGTGTTTCATAAACTTCATCTCCAAGGGAAGAAAAACCAGGTGGCATGGCTGTTGAGGGACTCAGAACAACATCATCCAAATTAGCTGCCTGACCTCTTCTCAGTTTTTTTTTTTTGAAAGCCTTGAACTTCTTCTGAATTTCCACTGCCTCTTCATCTTCTTCTGATGTAGCTTCATCTCCAGGATTGTAATCACTATCACTGTTGTAATTATCACTGCCAGAACCATGCTGCTCTTGATCATGAGACTGTGTACTAGTCTGGTTGCAAAGAAGTAAGGCCACATATTGCTTCATCTTCTTTGATTGGCTGCTGGCCCCAGACACTTCTTTCACCCGCTTAGATGGGCTTCTGGAGAAATCATTCAGCTAGCTTAGTTGCTTATGCACCAACTGACTAGATTCAGAACCAATCTTAATAACATTCTCCTCCAAAGGTTCATCAATGTCCTCTGAAGATGTCTCATCCCAATCTGCCATTTCAGCTTCAAAATCACTGTCTTCATCATCACCTTTATTGCCTCTATCCATCTGTACATGTGGTTCTTCCACAAATATCTCTGCTACACCACCTTCACAAATACAGTTAGACATCTCTAAAGCTGATTTGTCATCATGAATAACACGCAATCCATCTGACAGTGTAAGCTCTGGAAATAGCCAATGTAACAAGGTTCCCTACTCAACTACCATGTGATCTCGCAGGTGTCCAAGAATCTCTGGATAGCTGACCTTGTCTCTTTCTAAATAGGACATGACAATTCTTCCTCCAATGTATCAGACTGTCCTCCCCATCCAAATGGAATCTAATAGCCAGCGTGCTCAATGGATCCATAATCCTATAGCAAAGTGACAGGGAAAGATTATTAAACAGCTATCCAATTTCAGAACCTTAAACAATGACACTAAAATAATCTGAAAATCATCTAAAGTGCTCAGAACGAGACCGAATCCATAGAAAGTGGAGCTAATCCATCAGATCCACGGCATTTGACCAATATAAAATGCAGATCAGGTATCCTAAACTAATCTATCAGCACGAAATCTGACAAAAAAGCTACATTATACTCCCCCCTCCCATACAGCAGCCGCACGTAGCTAACATGCAACTATAAAAAGGTGGCGACGAAGCTGCTGCACCGGCAGCCTCAACCTGCTGCACCGGCTAGCCGTCGCCGCCATCAGAGCTAGGGTTATAGGAGAAGGGCGGCTGACTCATGGAGGGCGCGGGAGAAATGGGGACACCGTGGACGGTCAGGCCGTGTCCCCCCTTGTTTTATACGCCGCTCTAAGTCAGCAGGGCCCGGTCCACATCAGATGCCACATCAGACAAAACTGCTATTGAACGGTACCTGGGACCAAAAATGAACGGTTTCAAAAGTTGGAGGGGTCCGTCTACCAGGTTTTGTAATAGGGGGGGACCGAACACTCGCGAAAGTTGAGAGAGGTAAATAAGACTTTTTCCAAAGAAAAAAGAGGAAAGATGGTTCCACGCCTCCAAGGCGTTTCATTTTTATCTTCTTTGAGTCATAGGACTACTGTACTATCAAGGGAGGTTCGGCAACTTCTAAGGGGCTGTTTGGCACAGCTTATTTCAATCGGCTTATGCTACTGTTTGTGCACTGTAGATACAATAAAAACACTGTTTATGTAAAAACAAGACATAGTTTTGAAGCTTTTCGAGCTTATGGCACTGTAGCTACAGTACAATAAGCCCGAGCCGCCCCAAGCCGTGCCAAAGGGGGGCCTAAAATGAAAATTGTGAAGTGCTCTCCCCCTCCTTGAATTTTCAGCATCTAGTTTCTTGTTCCTGCCTACTGATTTCGGATTTGTCCAGTAATGGACCTGTTCAATGAGTGGCTGGACTCCAGAGAGGGAGCATGTTAGTCACCCTAGACTTGTCCGGCACCTGCCGTATCCGGTCCGAGCCACAAACTCCAGAGAGATGTCTCTCCGGCAGAGCTGGGCTAGTTTGCTAGCAGACTTCTCCGCCAGTCGAGCAGACTACAAAGGAGCACCCCGTTACCATCGGACTTGTCCGATCCTTCAGACATGTTTGTCAGTGGACTTGTTCGCTAGGCAAGCGGACTCCAGAATGGTAGCATCTCGATTTGGCCGGACTTGTCCGCTTGGTCGGACTAGTTCGGGCTTTCCCCGGACACCAGCGAGATGACCAACTATCCGTTGAGTCTAAGGTCCAGACTTGTCCGGCCCTCCGGACTAGTCCGCTCCTAAACTTTTGAAAAGTATTCCTTGTTTGATCTATATAATCTCTTACCCTCCAACATCTTAGGGTTATCAAAATCTTGCGCCTTATTTTGAATCATGCCCTGAGACCCTCTGAGATCTACTCCACCTCTTTCTAAGTTCTTCATTGAATCCCCTAGGGTTTGATTGAAGGATGAGAAGAGTGTTTTCCACCTCTCGTTTGCATCGAGCATTTGATTGTTTTCATTGCAGGTATTGCTGGATTTATTACTCTTGGAGATTCATCTCCTAGACTGTTAGGTGTCGCCCGAAATTTATCAAGACCGCTGTGGTGCAATCCAGGAGGTTTGTATCACCCTCATTTGATTTAATGAAGAACCAAGCTGATCTTGTGGTCGCTTGGAGAGGTTTAGGATTGAGAGAAATCCGGTCCTATGTGGATCCCTCAACATAGACGTAGGCTTCTGTGTGGAGCTGAATTTCGGTCAAAAATCTCTGTATCTCTTGTTTTTGTTTTGTTTTCGTTTGATCTTTTCGCTGCCCTTACAGGCTAATCCGAAGAAGACCGGCCTTGTCCGCTTGCGAACAGATTCACCCAACCAGACTAATCCGTGTTCTGTTGTTACTGATCAAATTGTTTTAAGTAGCAAATTTTTGAGTTATTGCCTATTCAACCCCCCCCCCCCCTCTAGGCAACTTCCAGAAATAGGGGCCAAGCAAGATTGATATGGTTTATCAATTAATGCTACATCTCATTGGTTTAGAACAAAAGCAGAAATAGACAAATTAGCCTTCGAGTGATTATATTAGGGCCCACCAAATATTATTCTTTTACCTCCTAAGAGGTAAGATACGAATTTGATCTCAGCCATTGATTTAAGTAAAAAAATATAAAGAAACAAATTAATATCAGCAGACAACAAGTCTTTGATTACCGTCACTTGCCAAAATTCACTGATTACTTTCCAAATTAAATGGTACCATAATAAATTATTATTAGAGAACTTTTAACTCATAGGAGGTAAAATAACTATTTAAGCCTCGAGATCAATGCAAATGGATGGTTTGCTACTCTACTATCATTTGGATCTATTTTAGAATCTCTTATATTATTAGTTGATGTCAATTGGATTCGTTAAATTGTTACTAGTTGATGTTAATTAGACTCTGCTGACTGGATTTGTTAGTGGTAACTAAGCCGCAGAGCCCTAATGGGCTGCTGATCTCCTGTTTCAACAGCCCGTTGAACCCGTCAGACCCACTCCTGGTTGCACCGCAACGAGTCCCCGAGGCCTAGCCCTGTGAAGGGAGTCTCAAAGCAGCCCATTAACTTCGTGACCAACCCCTTTTTTATTACTCCTGCGGTCCCGCTGTCCCACTTTATCGGTTGTTTTCAATTCCTATTGTATTATACTTTTCGAGCTTCATTTCACTTAGACATTCAGAACTGCTCATAAAACATTTGTTTTGGTGCTTCCATCTCAAACGATATATAAACTGATAAAGTGGGAGGGAGGAAGTATATCATCACGGCTCCCTTCTCTTGCTTGCCGCAGCCACCGGCTTCTCTGCTATGCTCTGCTTCTTCACCGCCTTCTCCAAGCCAACAGTAGAACAAAGGTTTCCATCCGACATTTTCTCTTCTTTTTTTTTAAGTTTTGGGATTATCTTTGCGACCTGAGGAACTAAGCACATATCAAAGTAGCAACACAATGTGCGCGCCTCGTCTCCACAACGAAATGGCCTTCATCAATCTGGTCATGCCAGGCTCTAGATTGTTATTTTCTTTTCCTTCCTATTTTCTTTGTGGAATCATCCGACTGATTGTGTTGTTTGTGCCATGCTGCGTGCCACGTCTAGGTACGAGATACTCCATTTCAGAATAAGTATCTTTTAAACATTAACGTTTAACCATTTATCTTGTTTAAAAAATTATAAAGATGTTATTTATTTTATTGAAAAATTTTATTATTAGAAAACCTTTAATCATAAAAAATTAACAAAATGAATAGTTAAATGTTGATTTTTAATAATAAAAAATATATTTTATTTTGGAACGGAGAGGTTACTAACGAGGAAGAAGACATGGCCAATAACCCTGTTCTTGGACATCCTCATCGGCGAGGCCAAGGCCCGCCGCATCGTGATGGAGCTCTTCGCCGACACCGTCCCCAATATGACCGAGAACTTCCGCTAATGGATCTCAGTTATTCACGTGCACCAGCACCCCCCAAACAACATGGGTCGATGGCAAGCACGTCGCCTTTGGCAAGGTGCTGGACGGCTCCAGCGTCGTCCAGAACTCATCGAGGACTGTGGCCAGCTCGCCGACGAATAGTGGAGTTGCATCTGATGGCTGCTGTTGCTGGTTGTAGCAAAAGTGGATCAATAAACAAATGAATTTCTTCTGATTGGAAATGTTTAGCCTAGCTGATGATTATTAATTTAGACCCAATGCTGTCTTTAAATCACTAGATCTAAGATGGGTAGCATACCCTGTTGGTCTCCTTGCTAAAGCGTTTGTTGTTTAGAGTTTAGAGTCGCTCTCATACGAAGATGACTAGCATCAGTTCTGATGATGGCTGTTGAATGTAGAAACAAAAGATTGATGACGACGGAAATGCATTTCTTCTGCTTCTATATGCTCATATGATGATGAATGGCATACATGTCTGGCCACAAGACGCAGCCCAAAAATTATTCTATACTATCCAAGGAATCCTCATGGATCCAAAAAAAAAATTGCGCTTGATCCAACAAAGAAAAGAAACTTAGTTCCAAGAAAGAGCGTACATAAATGTACTTTCAACTAGCTAACAAGGGGAACCCATTTCCCTCTGCATGTTTGCAAAATTACATTCCTCGTCGTTAGCTGTACTATTGTTCTTCAGCATTCCCTTGCATCAACTACTCTGTACAAGAAAACCCCAA